>PVHX01015000.1:0-48326 GCA_004024805.1 Geosciurus inauris | reverse complement strand
CTCCTGTTCCTGCTCTTGCCTAGCCAGGCCATTCCTGTGATGGATATCCTTTTGCCTAGTTTTAAAGGTCCTTTATAATCTGTCTGTTCTGTGCTCTGCTCATAGATGCAGACCTTTTTTGTTTCTTACCAGTTTCCCTTTATCAAGGCCTGAAATGCCCCCTAGGTATAGAGCCAAGTCCCCTGAGGACAATTGCCTAATGACATACTGCTGGTGCCCAGCAGACTGTGTATCCTCTCATTTAATCATTCATCTGCTCAATATATATTTATTGAGTTCTTGGTATCTGCTAGTCATGAGGCTAGGTGCTAGGAAATGACAGGGGACAAAGGGCGACATGGCCTTGCCTTCCCACATTTAGTCTGGTGACCGATCCTTTCCCCCTTGGTGGACAGCTTCAGGGATACTCTTGGGTGCTGTGACAGGGTTGGTGGGTCCACAGAAGAACATACAGCAGTGGTCTCAGCCCTGCTTCAAGGGAAAGGTAGGATAAGGGGGCATCAGGACAAGCTTCTAGAAAAAGGAACATCCAAGCTGAGGCCTGAGCAGAGTCAGGCAAGGGGATGGAGAAAGGAGAGGGCTGCTCTCTGCAGATGGGGGTTGTGAATGCCGAGAGGCACAAGCAGGGGGTGCTGCCATCACAGCGCTTGGTGCTCTTCAGTGAGGAGAAAACAAGACCGTGCGTGGGTCCCGTCACTCAGTCTTTGTGGGTGCATTTGTATTTGGACTATAGGTTTGCGTTTTACCAGACACTACCACTGTATGGGGACATTTAGGAATGGCTGAGGCTGGAGGGTGGGGTCTTGCTCCTTTCCTGCTGTGTCCATCTGTTTCCCTGAGTTTTAGGTCTCACAATTGTGTGTGGGTTCCTGGGGTACTATTGCACCCCATGGACAGGTCTGAAGTCCTGTCCCTCTGTCTTTGTTCTGAAAACCGGGAATGTTTGATGCTTTCCTTGTGGCCATAAACTCATAAGACTATGACTAAAAAGGAGTTATCAGAATCCTAATGTGCAACCCTAAGGGCTGTTTGACTATAAGAACTGTGTGTTGCCCCAAGCGCCACACTGGGAGCTTTATGAAACCAACTTTTTACCCTTGGAGATGGTCTTTGTCCTAAATATCTATTTTCTATAAATTGCACTGAGACCCAGGAAGATAGATCTCTGGATTATTAATTACTCTTCTGGATTTGCAGTGCTTCCCAGGCCTCAAGGCCAATAGGCCCTTCTGCTCTGTGAGGCTCCAGCATCTTCCTGAAGCCTTCCAGGCTGCTACTAGCCTGCATGTGAGGGGCATGGCTCCACTGAGTTGTTGGCTTTGGCCTGTGTGTAGGCCCCAGAGCCAGCTCAGCAATTCCTGCTTACACAATCAGAATCCTGAAATTCGAAAATAGATCATAAATAGACATGTGGATGACCTAAATCCAAATGGAGTGGGGGCACCCTGGGGGAAGACAGAGCTTTTTATTTATTTATTTATACCCTGCCTCGTTCCAGAAAAGGATTAGTGGAAGCTTATCCTTTACAGAAATACTTAATGTACAACTGGAGAGGTTTTTGGTTTTTTTGTTTTTTTTTTTTTTCAATTTTTTTTTCTAATCAAGAAATGAGAGAAATCAGGGCAAAGAGAAAATGAGGGCAGGGATGCAAGATGAAGCTGATAGAAAGATAAATATACATACTACACACTCCCCCTTTCACCCTACTCCTGAATTCTCCAGCCCAGTTTTATTTCCCAGGCAAATCCTGACTCTGAAGACTCTGAAAGTAGCTGAAAGCCCTCCTGGCTGGTTCAGCTAGCAACTGGTTTTCCAAGAACTTGATCAGGTGCTACAGGTCAGCTCGAGAGGCTCCATATAATGCTTGTGCATCCCGTACTAGCCACGGTGAAGAAGTAACGGGTCCCATTCAAAGTGCTAAGCTCTTTTAAGGTGAAAATCAATTGTGTCCTCAAAAAGATGAGCCTTCCTAGATTCTCAGTCCTGAGGAAATCTACAGTTGATGACATCCATTTAAAGAATAGTTAGTATTCACCTTTCACTAGAGAGTCAAGTCACATGGTTGGCCAATAAATCTCAGAGCCAACCACCATGCTAGGAGCTGCAGACAGGACAATGGGCATGGACAGACTTATCCTTGCTTTCTTGGGGTTCTTGTTCTTCTGGGAAGACAAACCGTGAGCAAGAACACACGTAAATATAATCGTTCAAGTGGTGGTAAAAGCTAAGCAGGAATAGGGGTTCTCATAGAGATGAGGTGGCACTGTACTATGGTGGTGTTATGTACAGTCATCTGCAGAGTTCTTCTCTGCAGAGGTAATAAACAAATGGAAAAGGTTGAGAAGCAGAAAACCACATAAAGAGCCAGGGGAGCCACATTCCAGGCTGGGGGAAAGGACAGGGCAAAGGCATCCCAAGCGTGACAAGCCTTGGAGAGTTCTAGAGACTCATGGAGGTTCTCTCTGCCCTAGGTTCTAGGGCTCTCTCAGTGAGAGCCTGACCCTTGTCTAGTCTGGAGGAGGGGCTGGGGGTACTCTTGGTGAGTAGAGGGTGCTATGTAGGGGTGGGGTGGGGGCAGATTCCTCTATTCTGCAGCTTAAAGCAGAGAGAGCTCATCAGGCTGGGTGGATTCTGGCTGAGTGTGGCTGAATTTCAGAAGACTTCATCTTTTTCAGTCACATTGGCCTTACATGGAGAGAAGGGAAGGAAGGAAGCTGGAATAAAAGCCCGCCAGGCCTGAGGGAGCCCTTCAGAATTTGGGGGATGTGGCTTGAAACAGGAGTCCAAGTGCAGGATACCAAGCATCCTCTGAGAAGTGCCTTAGACCCCAGGGGCCAGGTGCTTCCTCCAAGAAGTGATCATGGCAGCTAGTTTTGACTTAAGGTTTTTCTGAAGATTGCACAGTAAATAACTGCCCTCCAGCCATTGACTCAGTTTACCCATGAGTGTGAAACATGAGGTCCACAGGACAGAGGACAGGTGGCCAAACCCAGCAGTGCATTTAGTACCTAAAGGAAATGAGTTTCCCTTGGTTCCCCTCACCCCTGATATCTGACCACAGGCATCACATGGTACAGAATGACCCTGATGAGACTTTTTCTGTTTCTATCATGTTAAGTGTTAGACTTCAGAGAGAGCAACAGTGCACATTGGAAGGATGTGGAATGCTGCCTTCGGTGTACCCCGTCCCATAGGAAGCAGGGTCTCAAGATTCTTCCACAGGTGGCAATCTTTCTGAGGCTCTATGTCCTGCAGATGGCCCCAGAGCAATGGTAGTTGGACGTCTTGGGCATGCTAGCCTTCAGATGGGTGATGGTGGGAAACACTGGGGTGGGACTTGATTGTTGGGGAAATATGGCAGCACCACCATGCTCCCGCTGTATGACATATGGGTACTCTGATGCTTTCTCTAGACGGCAGAAACCAAAGTATAGACCAAATTCCTGTGCTTTCAAATGTTTAATTTCTAGCTCAAGTGCCTCCCCACAGGGACTTGGCCCACCTTTGTCAACTGTTATTCACTCCTTCCTGATTCCCTGGACCCCACATTACCTTTCTCAGTATAGTGCTGCTAGGAGCCTCTGCCTCTGGCCAGATTCACCACACCTCCTGCCCCTGACCACATTCCATGAGGAAAGTTTCCCCTGCAGAGGAAGAGTAAATCAAGAAAATAAAAGGCTAGCAAGCTTTACAGACAGTCAATAATTCCTGATTTTTTTCATTCATTCATCAGCTCTTAATTGGTGTCTGCTATGTGTCAGACACTCGGCTCAGAGGTAATTAAAAGGCGAAATAGCTTCTTTTTTCTCCATGAAGTTTGCTGGAGGGTGACCGATAAGTAAGCAGATACTCAGGAGAGAATGACCAGGGCCAAACCTTGGGGAGTGGTTTTGAAGCACATACTGTGGGCCATAGAGGACCTTCTCATACCAGGGAACAGAAACATTGTGTGTAGGAAGAAACTTGAGAGGGGAATGGATGTTGATGGTGTCAGCAGACCAGAGCAGCAGAGAGGGGTGGAAGAGGGGTTTTTGCAGTAGATCCCACATTTAGTAGACCCCTGACCAGGGGAAATTTTGTCCCGGGGGACAGTGGAAAACTAACTGATGTGCGCTACACTAGGCTGGACATAGTCTGACTCCACCATGGTTTACATTAATGGGTATCTCAGGAATGGTGGGTGTCATGGAAGGGGAAACAGGGCTAGCTAGGCAAGTGATATATCCACGACACCTTTCCTCAGTCACCCTAACCCAGAATTCCAAACGGGAGTACAATTCCCGTAGGAGGGATGAATGAGAGGGATGAGGGCTAGAGGAGTCTGGAATAAGAGGTAGGAATAGCCTGTGGAGCTTTCTATGAATGCCCAGGTGGACAGAAGACTCAGGATACAGTGCAGATGCCATGGTCAAAGAGGCTATAGGCTATGTTCTCCCACCTAAGGACAGACTGTTCAGATGTGGGCAATGAGGATGTCAGTACCAGCAGGCCCAGCTGGGACCCTGAGCCTCTAGAGCAGAGGAAGGAGCAGGCACGTTTACCCTACTCTTTCTCATCAAGCACAGCCTGTCCTGAACACTCGATGTCTGTGATCTCACTACAACATCAAATGAATGGGAATGGGCTATCCATCTACTAATGCAGAGAGTGAGGCAACTTGCCCAATGTCACCACCGTCCTTGGTAGATGCAGTTCTCCAGCACCAGGCACACAAGAAGCCAATGGGAGAGAGCTACCCAGAGCATGGAGACAGAGGGGACAGTCCTCCCTATGAGGGGGCTCCAACCTCGAGTGCACCATGTCATGAGAGCAAGCCAGTCACAGCCTGGCCCCTCATGCAGGCATGACCCTGGGCAGGTGGGTGGGAAGCTCTGTTCCCTAATGGCTGGTTTACTTTCAGGTTAAAAGCCTTTTCCTCCCACCACCCCTGCTTTGCTGCTCTGTCCTTTACAGCCTGGGCCCTGGGAAGCAATAGTGACATCGAATGCTCACAGCAGGTTCATTGCCTTTTGCACAAATCTCCTCCAGATCAGCTGGGTCCTGGGGGGGGTGTGTGGTGGGAGTGTTAATCTAATCGGCCCTTTCCCCCTCTGTAATTACTGTAATCTGTAACAATAATTATAGTCCATTTTATTTTAGTGCCACTTATCTAAATGTGGATGTGCACTACTGAGATTGCCAATAGAAATAAACCCCTGGGTGAGGCAGCAGGGTGGGGAAGAGTGTTGCATAGCACAGACCCAAGCATTTCCAAAGTGCTCCTTAAGAGCCCTTTGCTGTCCTCCCAGAACATCCCACTGTCCAATGAAGTCTACCATGCCTGCAGGTGGGTGGGCCCTGAGCCATTGGGAATGAGAAAGGTTGTTACATCCACTCTGGAATTCAGTAAGTCGTGGAGGGGCTCACCATGGACTCCAAAACCAGAAGAGAGGAGGTGATGGCCAGTACCAGCTACCAGTTTGGTTGTAAGTCCTGTGGAGCATGGGGATAGCATCCTCTGTACCAAGTTTCTCCAAAGCCAAATGTAGCATCTGGCATATGGTAGATGCCTAATGAGTGTTTGGATAAAGATGTAGAAGTGACATGATACTGTGTCATTTAGGCTGGCCATTGACTTAGGCAGTTTTCTATCCATTTATCAGGACACACTGGCTCCATAATTGGGGAATAACTTATGGAAAGGATTTCATTGCAGCATAAAATAGCTGGGCCTGGGACTGTGCATATGTATGTGTGATATGTATGTTTGTGTGCAATATGTTGTTGGTATGTGTGCATATGCATTTGATGCCTATGTTTATGTCTTTTCTGTATGTGTGCCTGTGTGTGCACATGTATGTGCTGGTTGTGCTGGGCCACAGACTGAAGGACTACTGCTGAAGCAAAACTAGGTGAGAGTATTCTGCCTGTGTTCAAGAGTGGGCATCAGGTATCTCCTGTAAATTGTGTGGCTAGGTTTAGATATTGTCATATCTCGTTCAGCAGAACTCAGTCACACAGCCACATAGAAGCAGAAGTGAGTGTGGAAATGCAGTCCAAGCATATGTTCAGACAGAAAAGAAAAAGAACTTGATAGTCAGCTAAAATATCTGGCTACAGTTTAGCTCTCCTTGTCACCAGTAATGTTTCACCTTTCTTCTCTCACATAGAGATTATACTTCATCCTTAGAGCAGACTTCACAGCATCCCCCCCAGCCTCTGAGAAAGTCCAAAGGCTGGACTTCATCAGCTTGCTGGGACTCTCCAAGGCACTGCAGTCTATGCTGATTACAACAGGCAAACCAGTAACTCTGGTTGTTTGCAGCCATCCCTCCAAAAGTATTCCATGCACACAACTAGGAGTGGGACAGGACAACTGCAGTGAACACTCCCACTGGAGAGAAAGAAGACAGGCAAATGTCCCACAGTCACATATCCTGACACCCAATTCCCAGGACGCCCTCATGAGCACTTCTGCTCTGCCACTGGACCAAGTTCTGCTTGCTGGGAGAAACTTCTTTGACCTATGTATCCTGTGGCCCCTGATCAACTCACTAGAGTTTTGTTAGTCTCTGTGGATACATTTGAGGCAGGCATATGTGTTTATGGGTGTGTGGATTGGCTTATATAGTCAGAGCATGATACACACACACACACAAACACATACACACACAAATAGATGAACATGTGTCCTGCTATTGAGATGAGATTGAACAATTATTTACTTGAAATCTTAAATGCCTTTAACATCTTGAACTGGGAGATTCCTGGTATGCCAACCCTCTAAAATAATTCTTCCAGGAGAAGAATTATTATCAACTTTCTTAAAATTTATGTTATTTTCTTCGCTAGAAATTCCCCAGCTCTTTTTTTCATCTGTAGCAGATTTTTCTGAAAGTTTCATGATGTGGAGAGCAATATATTACAGGAAACATTATGGAAATTAAACATTACATGCATTTTTTTCTTATGAGGCCCTTGTTCTTCCTTGATGGTGGAGCCTCAACTAACTAACCAACCACCTACATAACCCATAGCATCCTGGGTGTGGCCAAACTTTCTCAAAGACTGCTCTAACCTGGGTGCTTTTGTAAGGTTTTATTTTGGACAAGCAAGTGTGTGGTGACAATGGCTTTACATTATTTTCTTTCCCCCGAGTAAAATGATTCTGGCCGTGCTAGATGAAAAGGAGCATCGGGTCAGGCCCTGAGTGCCCATTTGTCTGAGCACTTGTGCAGACTCACAGCAGTTTTCTAACACTATGCCTGTCCCTGCCAGTTATAATACTCAGCTCACCTTATGACAAGGTGGGATGTGTTCCTTGTAAGACCTTTGGCTTCTGCAAAACTTTGTCAGCTCTACTCTGGCTGTAATTCCTGCTACGTCTCAGAGGTCGCTACGTGCCTAGCAATCATAAAACTTGCATTTCAGCAGTTTGCTGGGTAGTGCCAGCACATGCCTGAGCTCATTGCTGCCCTTCCACAAATGGGCTGCAAGAAACTCTATTCAGTGAGGACTCCATGAATGACAAGAGATCTTTCTTGTACTGTGCAATTCATCCTTTAGTCAGAATGCATGTCTGAGGGTGACACTCTAGATGCCCATCCCTCCCAGCACCCTCAATAGAGCTGGTTGAATCACTTTGCACCTAAGAAACAGGATCTGGGAAGCTTCTGACTGCATTCATTGCAGGTATGCTGCTAAGGACACTACCACCTAGGTTGTTTCCCAGAGGCTGGGTTTATTATCCTCAGAAGTCTTTTTACAATTAGAATGCCCAAAACAGTCTCAATTCCCCAGAATGGCTTGTTTGCATGTGTCTGGATGTGGTGGGTGTGGAGACTAGTAGCAATGCCTGGTTCCTGTCTAGTTTGATCCCAGGATGTTAGAGAAAAAGTGAGGCCCACCTGTGGGAGTTATGGGGAGAAGTCATCTTTGTAGGTATTTTTTTAAAAAATTCTGGCACTAGTTTATTTCCAACCTTATTTATTTTATTTTTTTCTTTTGATTTGGTGTCAGTATATATTCTCTCATTGCAATTAACTTTGTGGATTGTCCCAGATCTTTCCTGGAAGACAGATTAGACACACACATACCCTGACCTATGCACAAATTAGAATAGACTAATACATGAATCTTTTCTAGAATGGCCAGTATGACCTGGTCACCCATGATCTCCCTGACTCTGCTACAGCTGCTCTGGCCTCCTTGCTGCCCCTTATGCCTGTTGGATATGTTCCTACCTCAGGGCCTTTGGGCTTGCTATTCCCTCAGCCAAGAATGCTCTTTCCTCCACTATTCATTTGGCTTATTTACCCAAACCCTTCAGGTTTTTACTCAAATATTTGCTCTTCAGTGAAGCTTTCTTGTTTTCCTATTCTACTTAAAATTACAACCCTCTAACACTTCCTATTGCTTTTTCTATATAACCTTTGGTATTAGTCTGCTAGGGCTCTCCAGAGGAACAGAACCTTATATGGTGGCAAGGGAGATTATTATAAAAAAGAGGCTTACATGATTTTAGAGGCCAATAAGTCCCAAGATCTGCAGTGTGAGTCAGAAAACTGGAGGCCCAGGAGAGCTGGTGGTGGTGGTATAGTTTAAGTCTGAGTTTGGAGACTTGAGAAACAGGGCAGCCTATGGTATAGTTCCCGTCTAGACCCTGGCAGGCTTGAGTATCAGGGAGAACTAATGTTTCAATTCGGACCTGAATACAGGAAAAGGCCAGTGTCCCAATTTGAAAGATGTCAGGCATGAAGAATTTTCTTTTACTTTGGGGAAGGTCAGACTTTTGGCTCTACTTAGGCTTTCAGCTGTTTGGATGAAGCCCATCCACACTGGAGAGGGCGATCTGCTTTGCTTGGTCCACTGATTCAAATGGTAAACTTACCCCTAGCATACTCACAGAGACACCTAGAATAATACCTGACCAAGTTTCCAGCCACCTATGGCCTAGTCAAGTTGACATATAAAATGGACCATCACATTGCCTAACATGCTCTTGGTTTTGACTTTTGCTTTTTGTCAATTTCTGCACATTAGACAGTAGTATACAGGAAAGTAGTGATTTTTGCTTATTTGGTTTATTGCTATGTCCTAGAAGTTTACTACAGGAACTGGCATACTCAATAAACACATGAATGTAAGAGGCATGGTCATCAACGTCCCAGGTGCTTTTCTCAGCACAGGGTTAGATGTAGATTCAGACTACTGTGCCTCTGTGCATCTGTGTGCGCACACACACACACTTCTTGTCTGAGGGTTAATTGTTAAGTGCTGTAATTAGTATTGTTACTGTCATTATCATTTTGTGCTAACTCTCGCTGTTCCCCGACCTGGCTGGCTTTTCAACTTAAGAATGTTATGAAATTCTTATGAGAACATTAATTTGGATTTGTTATAATTAAACTTTTAATTTGTGCCTTTAGGAAGATTAATTTTGAGACAAAAGACTAACAAAAATAGGTCAAACCAGTGTTAAGCTGTAAAGGATTCCTGGTCTCCTAAATAACCATCAAGCTGAGATATTTTTAGGGCCTACTGATTAAGATCATTGCTTCCAAGACTAGATGTTTCTGGGTTCAAATTCAGGCCCCACCAGTTATTGACTTGTGACCTTGAATTAGATTTTTTTTTTATTCACAAAGTTAAATGTTTCTTTGCTAGAAAATGGAAACAATGATATTTATTTCACAGGCTTAAAATATGATACTTTGTATAAAAGTCCTAACACAAGGCCAGGCATGTAGTAGGTATTCATTGAATACAAATTTTACTCAAAAGATTTAGAGTAATAAATTCACTAAGCCATTTGCTAAGCCAAGTTTTCTGGTTGGAAGGTTTGTAGCTCGGTAACCAGCTGTTAACTTCTATTTATCATCATATATATATTTTCTCATCTGTACTAGGTATTTGCAACTGGCCAACTGTCACTACATCACAGCTTATGTAATTAATAAGGTTGCAATTTACAAAAGTAAAGGTTATTCATTCATCAGAGACATGCTATAAAAAATCACCTTTTTGATTTCATAGGACAAAAGATTAATTTCTGGCAGTACCAATAGTGCTCATGTGGCATGGTGGGAACATATAGAGGTGTCCCAATATTTGAAGGGAAATGTTCTTCTCCAAATGATATTATGACTTGAGAGTCCAGGGGAATTAGCTTTTGTTTCTTTCTAGCAGAGGAAAAATTATCCTTGATTCAATATTGATTTTTTAAAATTGGGTTCTACTGCCTTCATGCTCAATCTGAGAGCAGAGATTCAAATGTGGGCTCTTCCTCCTATGAGCACCTACTTCCTCATCTGATTTTCTGGTTGAGGAATCAGGACGAAGTCCCCAAAGCTCAGCAGGCATTGGAGGAAACGACCTGTGACACAGAATCATTCACTCCCTTGCACTCCTGGGCCAGGCGGCTGCTCAAACCTCTTTTGTGGACTAGGTTTCCAAGCACATTTGTGCCCACTATGGGCCAATCAGGACCCACAGTCTTCTGACAAGATCACACACTCTGGAAATCATAATAGTAACAATTACTTATTAAGAATGTATTGTGAGCCAGGAATTCTTCAAACCACTTTGTAGCTAATAACTAATATGATCTCATAATAGCACCGTGACCCCACACCCCCGCCCCAAATCACTACCAGCTCCTCCCAAAAGATCCTCCTTTCCTATCAAGTAAATTTGCTCTGAGGCCTTGGGGCTTCTGGGTAGAGGAAGCAAGGAGCCCAGATGTCCTCCTAACCCTGAGCATGACATGAGATGGAGCAGCTTTGCTCTATTTGTTCATCCAGTCTTACCTGGAATACCTGAGCGGTAAAAGAGCACCTGACCTGAGTTGAATGGAATGGAGAATCTGCACAGGCTTCACCCTGCTGCCCTCGTTGTCTCTCCTTACAGTCCCTGGCAGGCCTCTTTTCTTCGCCTCTCTCTAGTGTGCAAACACACACACACACACACACACACACACACAAAACAAGTCCTCGAGCAAAGGACCCTCTCGACCAACATGGTTCCCTGGCAAAAGCCACCTACCAGTTCTGTGTCTAGACTCCTCCTTCCTTGCCAGATGTGTCTAGGCAGCTGCTATGCTGGAGTCTGTTAAGTGAGATTAGGAGGTATTCCTGAATGCGTGCTCAAGGGTAAACTGGTAGGAGAACATGCCTAGAAGGGGCAGATAGGGCCTGTTTAGAGGATGTAATTAATATTGTCACATTTCAGCTTGTCTAGTGGATAATGCTGTCCATTGCTGTCCGATCTTTCTTTAATTAAAACAGAAAAACTTAGACTTGGCAGAGAGAGGGCAGTGGAGCCTGTCTTTTCTGATTTGTAAAGGAGTTGATCATTCTCTTGGTTTCTGTCCTGAAACATTTGCGGGTAGTAAGGGTCTAATGGGAGCACATAGTAGGTGGTCAGTAAACACCTGTGACTGAGCTATATGGCAGTGATACTGCTCTGACAGGAAATCTGAGAAGATTTGAGTGTGTGTGTTTGTATATGTGTGAGAGTGTGTGAGTGTATATGTGTGTGTGAACATATGAGTGTATGTGTGTGAATGTGTATGAGTGTGTGTATATATGTGTGTATACATATATACATATACCCCTTTAGATTAGAGAGATCTCACTCTCCTGGGGCAGATTTTGAATTTTTCTGACAAGGAGAAACAGTTGAATAACAATGGAGACTCATTTCCTTTTGTTGTGTTCTGTACTTACCTGGAGGCCTTCATGGAGTGAGAAACACCAGCAAACAAAGCAAGGGCTTATGGGTCCAGGATTCCCACACTGCATTTCCTTTCTTTGTAAGGCAGTGGGACTTTTTCACCCAACTTTCCTCGAACAGCAACTTGGTCACATAAACAGAAGGAAGAAAGAATTTTATTGTTTTATTTCATTGAAAATATGTTGAAAATTATTTCTAGAACTTTCTATATTTAAATGGCCAACTCCTCAGACTTCTTGGATGCTTTCTTCTCCTTTATCCCCTTCTTATATATGACCATTTCCTAGGGATATTGTCTTTGTCACACACTTTTCCCAGTTAATATGTCAGTCCACAGCTTTGAAGGCCTTTCATTGGCTTCCTCTCGAGTTCAGAAGTTTTGCTAAAACGCTTTGCTGAGGTCTTTTTCCTGCTGGGAATTCTTGGTTCCCTGTTGATTGTACGTTAAAATCCAAATCATTGGTACAGCACACATGGCATGTGTATCCCCTTGCCCTAGAATTATTTCTGATGGGTCCCCACATGCAGTAGAAAATGAGCTTGCTGAGGTCAGGAACTGCATCTTTTTTTTTTTCATCACAAAATCCTGAGGGCCTATCGTGACAAACAGAAAACCTGAACAGCATATATTTTTTCTTTGGGTGACAACTACATTGTCTTGACAGCCTAGCCCCAGAACAGTATTGTCAGGTGTCATCTGCTGCCATCACTCTTATTGGGGAGCCACCTGTTCATCACCTTGTTACTCCATGGTCCACTCCCTGTCTAAGACCCCACTGGAATGTCCCTGCTGCTTCACAGGAGCCTGCGGTCCCACAGCTGATCCAGTACCTCTAAGGCCCCTTCCACTGGAGCTGGTGCTCCCTCCCTGTGTGAGCTCCTCAGAACCCCCTTCCTCCTCTGTAACAACCTTAGTCCTTTTGTTTCTTGCTCTTGTCTCCTATTTATCCATCTCCGGAATTCCACAGGGGTATATGGCATCTTCTTGTAGACCTCATGGACAACAGAAACTGGCACTGATGCCCAAGAATTGGTGAAATGAATGTATCTTAAGATGAAAAACCATGTGCAGAAATACATTTGGGTGTGGATTCATTCATTCCTTAATGTATTCCCATGATCCATTAGGGGTAAACTTTGCCTATGAAATCGTCTAGTAATTTCCATGCTGTCTACCATTGCTGACTAATGTGGTATCCTGAGTTATAGTGACTAGTATTTCTGATTTGTCTGGCACTAAGAGATTTCCTGGGAGGTGGGACTCTTGGTGTTCCTATCTTGAACTGTGAATAGTTGAAAAGTCTCTAGTGGATAAAAGGCAAATAATATTGGGTGTTTCCTATTGTCTAGATCTTGTCTGCTTTGGATTATAATTTTCATGAAGACAGATGATATAAGAATGTCAAAGAAATAAAAAATGAGAAGGCAATAAGTTATTGGTCCCCAGTGCTTCCTGTACATTAGAATTACCTGGGAGCTCTGAAACTTTCTAGTGCCTAAGTCCTACCCCATCCTACTTAAAACACAAGTCTGGGCGTGGCAACCAGCATCAATTTATTTTAGATTTCCAGGGAATTCCAATGTTTAGCAGAGCTGGAACCCATTGTGACTGGAGTTATGGGGACAAATCCAGGCATAAGTGGATTTGTGGAGAGGACAAAGAAGTGCTGGCAAGATTTCAGGCTGGTAGGAAAAAGGACATCCCGGGATAAAGAGGGGACCCAGGTTTTTAGTAGAGAGCTGACCTCTGCTAGGTGCCAATTCTGGGCACATCAGCATCTCTCTGGGTTAGAGGCTCACTTATCAAGGCAAAGGGCATGATTGACAGGCCAGACAAGAAATTACTCACCTGTGATTATATGTTGAACTAGAGTAGTGGTGATGGTGGGGGTTCCTGCTGGCACAGGCTCCTTCCAGGTATGGTGAGAAATGGTGAATTTTATTAATTTAGCCCATTAAATTTGTTATGTTTTTAATCCAGATACTAATACCTTGATCTACTTAAATAAAGGTAGCTGGAATCTCACTACTTTCCTCATCCTTGTCCCTGTAACTCTTGGCCAATGAGGAGGCCACACAAGGACAAATGGACTCAGGGTTCAGCAGCACAGCAGAAAGATTTGGGGACTTTGTCAAATCATAGCTGCCAACGTTGTCCCTGCTTCTCCTTACACAGCTCACCTTACTCAGTTCAGATTGCCATTACCAACCTTCTAGTAAACCTCTTCTGCCCTGAGAGAGGATGTTGGGCTGTAATACAGTCAGCCCTCTGTATCTGTGGGTTCCACACCCATGGATTTCACCAACTGATAGAAAATATAATTTTAAATGTTTCACCTGTTCTGAACATGCACAGATTTATTTTTCTTGTCATTATTCCCTAAACAATACAGTTTAACAACTATTTACATAGCATTTACATTGTGTTAGGTATTATAAGTAATCTAGGGATATTTAAAGTACACTGGAGGATGTGTATAGGTTTTATGCAAATTCTAGGCTTTTTTTCTCTGAGAGACTTGAGCACCATGCAACCAGTTCCCAGTGGATACTGAGGAATGACTCCATGTGCTAAGTTGCCATGGCAGATCTAGGTGTGCCAGCCTGAGTGGGGTTTGGGGTTCTGGTTACTAAGCTTGGGAGAAGGCCTCCCTATGTTGAGGTCCAGCTACCAGGCAGTCCTGTCACACCCAGTTGCCTCCTCTTGGCCACACAGTGCTGTGTGTCTCAGCATAGGCCATGATAGCTCATGCCATTCTCTGCACAAGTAGCTGTCAGCTCTGCCCCAGCCAGGATCCTAGCACTGTCATGTAAAATATGAATTTTTGTATTTCTTATAAGTCAAAGAAGAGAGGGCAATTATCATTTATTTAGTAGCTTTTGGTATCTTAATATAGGAATCATGTAATTAATCTAAGCCTCACTTTCTCATTTATCAAAGAGTTGTGTTGAGGACACAAAGAGTTATATTTCGTATAATGTATGTGAAGTTCTCATTCTTGGGCCTGTAACATTAGAAGTGTGCTAAATCTTTGTAGACTCCTCTCAAGACAGCAAAGTACTTACTCCATGATGCAAGGCCAAGGGGTGTTGCTGTTTGGCTAGGAACATGGAGATGGTCAATGTCAAGAGTGGGATACAAACTCAAGTCTCTTACTATGTGGCTTTTGAGACAGTCAGGGGCTACCATGGAGGTGAAGGCAAAGGCACTCCCCAGACCTTCTGCATATAAGCATATTAATCACTTAAGGAATGACTGCTTCAAGATGGGTAATACAAAATTTATTGTTCCTAAATTTACCTAACCCATCTCATGCCCCTTCAAGACTAAGAACACCAAGAGTAACTAAGATACCTCCAAGGACATTTTCAGGTACATTCAACAGACAGTCTTCACAAAGTCCTGTTCTAGACACCCTGGAGCAGCAACCTAGAAGTCTCCAGTCATTGTCCTACATCTTCCAAAAACAGGGGAGCCTGGCAGGCAGATCACCCTATGATGAGATCACCCCTGTAAGTGGGAGCAATTACCCGATGACAGGAACTGAGACTGCTCCTTAGGCAGGAACAGTCCCCTCCTAGGAAACAAATTGCTGCCCTCCCACTTCCAGGATCATAGGTCTGCTTGATAAAGATCCTGCAAGCAAATGGAGATTGTCCCTTCAAGTGATAAGGATAAGTCTGGAGCCACCTGACAAAACCAGAAATGAGATAATGAACCAGACCCTACGTCACCCTAGTAACCCAATAAAAGGCTTGTCCCTTCCTTATTTTGCAAGCACCCTGATCTCTCTCTCCCTGTGTGGTCTTCTTTCTTTTTGAGATAAAACTCCCCAATTAAGTCTTTGCTGGGACAACCTCACTAGCAAGATCACTGACAGAAGAAAATTATTCTGATCATATTTTTCCCCTAATACCAGGCAAATATTATTTTTAGAAATTTATTCTAATTAGTTATACATGATAGTAGAATGCATTTTGATATATCATATGTAAGTGGAGTATAACTTCTCATTCTGTTTGTACATGATGTGGAGTTTCACTGGTCATGTAATCATACATGTATGGAGGATAATAAAGTCCAATTCATTATATTATCCTTCCTACCCCCATATCTCCTGCCCTCCTTTCTCTCCTCTCTGTCTAATCTAAAGTACCTTTATTCTTCCCTAGCACCCCACTTCCCTGTGAATTAGCATCCGCATATCAGAGAAAACATTCAGGCTTTGGATCTTTGGGATTGGATTATTTTACTAGCATGATATTCTCTAGTTTCATCCATTTACTGGCAAATGCCTCAATTTTATTTTTCTTTAAGGCTGAGTAATATTCCATTGTGTATATATACCACAATTTATCTATTCATCTGTTGAAGGGAACTTAGATTGGTTCCATAGCTTAGCTTTGGTGAATTGAGTTGCTGCAAACATTGATGTGGCTGTGTCACTGTAGTATGTTGGTTTTAAGTACTTTGGGTATAAACCAAGGAGTGGGATAACTGGGTCAAATGGTGGCTCCATTCCAAGTTTTCTGCGGAATCTCCCCATACTGCTTTCCAGAATGGTTGCACCAATTTTCAGTCCCACCAGCAATGTATAGGTGTACCTTTTCTCCCACATCCTTGCCAACATGTATTGTTGCTTGTATTCTTGATAATTGCCATTCCGTGTGTAGTGAGATGGAATCTCAGTGTAGTTTTGATTTGTTTTTCTCTAATTGTTAGAGATGTTGAACATTTTTTCATATATTTGTTGATTGATTGTATTTCTTCTTCCGTGAAGTGTCTGTTCAGTTCCTTAGCCCATTTATTTATTGGGTTATTTGGGTTTTTTTGTGTTGAGTTTTTTGAGTTCTTTATATATTCCTGGAGATTAATGCTATATCTAAGGTGTTTAAAGATTTTCTTCCATTCTGTAGGCTCTCTTCACGTTATTAAACATTTCCTTTGCTGTGAAGAAACTTTTTAGTTTGATTCCATTGCATTTATTGATTCTTGATTTTACTTCTTGCACTTTAGGAGTCCAGTTAAGGAAAGCAGTTTCTAAGCCAAAATGATGGAGATTTGGGTCCACTTTTTCTTTTAGTAGGAGCAGGATCTCTGTTTTAGTGCCTAAGTCCTTGATCCACTTTGAGTTGATTTGTGTTCAGGGTGAGAGATAGGAGTTTAATTTTGTTTTCCCACCTATGGATTTTCAGTTTTCCTGGCATCATTTCTTGCACCATATCTTTTCTCCAGTGAATGCTTTTAGTGCCTTTGTCTAGTATGAGATAACTATATGTATGTGGGTTTGTCTCTGTATCTTCTATTCTGTACCATTGGTCTATGCATCTGTTTTGTTGTCAATACCATGTCATTTTTGTTACTATGGCTCTGTAGTATAGTTTAAATTCTGGTATTGTGATTCTTCCTGCTTTATGTTGAATTTTTTGAGTTCTTTATATATTCCTGGAGATTAATGCTATATCTGAGGTGCTTAAAGATTTTCTTCCATTCTGTAGGCTTCCATTCTTGCTAGGTATTATTTTGATTGTTCAGGGTCTCTTATTTTTCCAAATGAATATGATGATTACTTTTTCTATTTCTATGAAAAATAACATTGGGATTTTAATAGGAATTGCCTTAAATTTGTATAACACTTTTGGTAGTTTGGCCATTTTGACAATGTTGATTCTGTCTATCCAAGAGCATAGGAGATTTTTCCATCTTCTAAGGTCTTCAATTTTTTTCTTTTGGTGTTCTATAGTTTTCATTGTAGAAGTTTTTCACCTCTTTTGTTAGATTCATTTTCAAATATTTTATTTTTTTGTGGCTATTGTGACTGGAGTAGTTTTCCTAATCTCTTTTTCAGTGGATTCATCATTGATATATAGAAATGCATTTGATTTATGGGTGTTAATTTTATATCTTGCTACTTAAGTAAATATTATTTTAAAAATGTATTGGATTAAATTTGTTTTAGTTTTTAAATTATTTGATTATGTAATACATTCACATGGTTCAAAAATGTCTTATACCCACAAAGAGCATAACTCCTATGTGCTTTTCAATTCTCCCTGCCTGAATAGATACCTAATGTTAGTTGCTATGTATTATTCTTTAAACTCCACATAAACAAATAGGAATATATATATCATATCTCTCCTCTCTTTGACAAGTATTCTTGCAGTTATTTTCTTTTTACTTAGAAAGAATTTCCTGTTTATTTTCTTTATGTATATATTACTGTAAGGTTTTTTGTTTAGTTCTTTACAGGTGTAATATTTTCCTTTGAGTGGATGGGGCATAACTTATTTAACCAGTACCCAATTGAAGGACATTTAAGTCTTTTGTTTTTGAAAACATTATTGAATGAATAACTTTGACTCTAGATATTAATTCACAAGTGTATGTGAATAACTTTAAGGTCAATTTCTAAAACAGTATGAAGAGTCCTCAGAAGATTAGGAATGGAACCACCATATGACTCAGCTATCCCACTGCTTGATATTTATACAAAATAACTAAAATCAGCATATGGTAGTGATATAAGCACATCAATGTTTGCAGCAACCCAATTCACAATAGTCAAGTTACGTAACCAACCCAGGTGCCTATCTACAGAAAAATGGATAAAGAAAATGTGGTATATATACACAATGGAGTTTTACTCAGCCATAAAGAAAAATGAAATTATAGCATTTGCTGGTAAGTGGATGGAACCAGAGAATATCATGCTAAGTGAAATAAGCCAGACTCAGCAAGTCAAAGATTGAATGTTTTCTCTCATATGTGGAAGCTCCAATGAAGTAAGGGAAAAAACCTGGATGGGGGGGGGGTACAAAGAAAGTCCATGAAAATAGAAGAGAGATCACTCGAGTAGAAGAAAGAATTTGAGGTTGAAGAAAGGGGCATGGGAAAAGAGAGGAACTACAGAATGAAATTGACCAAATTATGCTATGTACATATATTAATATACCATGGTGTATTTCACCTTTATGTATATCTATAAACCACCAATTTAAAAATAAATAGAAGAAAGACCAGGAGAGTAGAGGAAGGAGAACAGGGGAAGATCAGGGAGGGAATGTGGAAGTACTGGGGATTGAAATGAAGCGAATTATAGTCCATGCGTGTATGATTATGTCAGCATTAATCCCACTATTATGTATAACTCTAACTATAATGCACTAATAAAAATATTTTCAAAAGATCAATTCCTAAAAATGGAATTCCTGGTTAAAACTGTATGTGTGTGTGTGTGTGAGATTTTATGAAATGTTACTAAGTTGTCCTCTATTGAGATTGAGTCAATTTCCATACTTATCAATAATGTATGGAAGTACCAATTTCTAGACAGTCTTGTCAATGTAGTATGTTACCAAACTTTGGTATTTTTGGCAAATTGATAGGTGAAAAACACAGAACAATTGAAATTTATATTTTTCTTACCCTGGGTGAAGGTGTGTATCTTTTCAAATGTTTTAGAGCCATTTGCCTTTCTTTTTCTGTTAACTGCCAGTCATATAACTTTTCCATGTTAAAATTTGGGTGGTTGATCTCCCTCTTTCTTATTGATTTATGAAAGTTTTATACAGCAAGGAGATTATCTTTTATGTTGTACATTGTCAATATTTTCCCCACAAAACTGCTACTCTTTTGGTATTTTTTCATTTATTTATTTTTACCATAAGCAATGTTGTTACCTAGTTCAGTTACATTTTTTTTCTTTTGTAAATTCTAGATTCAAATAATTTTTTTCACATTTTCTTTATATTTTTTTATAGTTTTAATCTGATGCCTGTAAATCCTTGATTTTCTGGGAATTCACCCAGAATTCCCAGAATGTGTTGTGTGCATTGTGTGAGGAGTGGATCCATTTATTTCTCCGGAGGGTCAGCTAGTTATCCCAACATCATTCATTGAATACATCATATGTTCCACACTTTCTTCAGTTTGGTTAAGGAAAAAAGCATTCTCAACTTTTATTTTGTCTTAATGGATTTTAGCCTGGGATTTCCTATAAAAGTGATAAAAGTTTTGCCAAGGCCTCTGGTGTTTGCATTTTCTGTTGTGTGGGATCACTATCCATCTCTTAACCTTGTCACCTGCTTCCCAGGCCTTTATGGTTTGCCTCTCTTATCAACAGGATTCCTTTTCCCACAAAGAGCATCAAGGTTCTAGGTGTCTGATGTGCCTTTGTAGTCATTGCAGCTAGGCACCAGCCACATAAGCATAGAGTTCTCCACAAATGCCTCATGCTTTGCTAAATCTGCTGAATGGGTCAGCCTGGCAATAGGATGGTATATACTGCCAATGTACAGAAATGCTAAAGGTGGAATAGGGGCCACAACTGGGTAGGGGAAGCATGAAGCCACAGAGAAATTGCCATATTCTCAAGCGTATGAAAGCTAAGTAAAGAAATGCTCACTCATTTCCCCTGAATTCCACCTTGTCCTTTTTCCATTAGTCCCCACCCTCAACAACCCTTGCTGAGGGAGTGGTTAACAAAAAGCTAAAACTTCAGCAAAATTATGATGACTCAGGACTTCTGAGTCCTGTTTGTCTATTTGTATGTGTTTCTATATAAAGATTATTTTCCCATTATAAAAATAAACACACTTGTAGATATGCTTTTTAACTTAGCTACTTTTTTAATGAATCTAATTCATGAAAGAGTTTGAGTCAGCTAATGAAACCAAAAAAGGATAAGAACATAGAAGTAATAGAATTGGTGCCTAGATAATGAAAGATATGAAATTAATAAAACTGGGATGGAGGTGGGTAATGGTGTGGGAAAAAATGGACTCAGAGAAGAATGAATTACATGAGTTTGTAAAATTGCTACATTGCTCACAAACGTGCCTATACATTTCCTACCATGCAAAGCAGAAAGAGAAATATTACTTATGACCTTTAAAGGAGCTCTGTGTAAGAAGTCCAGCTTTTTCTCACATTGAGTTTTGGCACATAGTTCTGCCATTCTTTTTTTTTGGTACTGGGGATTGAACTCAGGGGTACTTGACCACTGAGCTACATCCCCAGCCCTATTTTGTGTTTTATTTAGAGACAGGGTCTCACTGAGTTGCTTAGTGTCTTGCTGTTGCTGAGGCTGGCTTTGAACTCATGATTCTCCCATCTCAGCCTCCCAAAGTGCTCAGATTAAGGATGTGTGCCATAGTACCCAGCTCTTCTGCCATTCTTATTATAATGAAATTCTAGGCCTTGTTGGGATTCAACAATCACATATGTGGATTTGATTACAGGAAACAGGAAGAGCTTAGATATACCCTTACTATGTGGGAGAGAAAGTCCTACTTTCCAGTTGACTTTGCAGGCCTAGTTGGAGCCAGGTTTTGTGAGACATGAAGTAAATACAATTTCAGAGGTTTTCTCTAAGAACATGATATTGTGAACATAACATCAGATATGAAAGTGACTATTTTTTACAGAGAAAAGAAGTCATAATACAACTCATGAAAAAAACTAATAGATGCAACAAAATCACAAACAAAACACATATGTATGTAAACTGCTTTGTGTACACTTTTATAACACTTTTTTCCCCTACTTTTTTTGGACTACTCTTTGATCTTCTCTTCTAATGATGATTCTTTTGAGTTTGATTGCTCTTCATAGAGAGAAGAAAGATGATTAAATATTTCCCCCTGCCTTGGTGATTGAAAGTGTTTTTATTGAAAGTGGTTCAGAAAAGTTTTATTTAGCTTATCATTGTTGGGGTGTTGTTAATTTAAGATTATTGTTTAGTTTGCACTTCTCCCAAGTTTCTTTTGTATGTAAGTGGGAAGATTTGAATGACTTTCTCATGGTTAGTTAGCTTGATTGTTTCAAACCTTGTATCTGGTGTGGGGTGCTGCAGGTCATGAACTGCCATGATACCACCTTACCTGTGTACCTTTCTAGGATAAGGCCAGGTGAGTCAGCACACAGAGTGGTAATAATAATTCTTGGATTTCCAAGAATTATAGAAAGAAAGTTAACTGCACAGAAGTAACATTAGACCATGGTAATATATCCCACTGAAGTCAAAACAAACAAATCTAAAACTTAGCTTCCTAATTTTTGTGTGTGTGTGTGTGTGTGTGTGTGTGGTTTCAGGGATTTAACCCAGGGTATTTAAACACTGAGCCACATCCCCAACCCATTTTATTTTATTTTTTTGAGACAGGGTCTCTCTAAGTTGCTTAGGACCCCACTAGGTTGCTGAGGCAAGCATTGAACTTGTGATCCTCTTGCCTCAGCCTCTGGAGTCACTGGGCTTATAGGCATGTGTCACTGTGCCTGAATTTCTAAAATTTCTAACAGCTGCTCCAGCAGCAGTAGACATGAGAGAAAATGTGGTTAAAGGGAAGTTGACTGGACTTGGTGGCCCATGCCTATAATCTCAACAGCTCAGTAGGCTAAGGAAGCAAGATGACAACTTCAAAGCCAGCCACAGTAACTTAGCAAGACCCATTCTCAAAATAAAAAAAAATAAAAAGGGCTGGGGGTGTTGCTCAGTGGTTAAGCACCCTTGGGTTTAATCCCTAATACCATAAAAAAAAAGTGGGGTGGGGTGGGGAGAGTTGGTTGGAACAGGTGTCTTCATTGACTTCAGTTAAGTATCTTATATTTACAAATTTTATTAAAACCAAAACTATGGGAACCCATTGCTAGGTCCCTTCCCTAGCAATTGGCAGAGTTAGAGCATCAGAAGTGCCTGATGCCTAAGTCATCTCCTTTAGTTGAATCTTCCTATGCATGTGGAGCTTGTTAGGGGCAGCCAAGTTCACGTCCTAGGCCTCCTGGGAAGCTTAGCAAATGGAATTTGGAGGCAAATACGAGGCGCTAGTACTGAGCCCTTTGCATGCTGTGCAGCCATGGGCTGTTTATTCAACTTCTTTGAGCCTCAGTTTTATCAGTTTGAAAGTCAAGATACTAACAATCCAAAGTTATAAGACTGTTTTGAAGATTAAATGAGATATGCATCACATACTTGGTTTGAACATCATAAGTTCTAAATAAATATCATGTATAAAGACACCTTGGGCGACAACAACAACGAAAACAAATCCAAAAAGATATACTGTGAATCCTCGAAGAGACCATCTAACCAGTTGCTTTGTCATCTTTGGGACAAATAAAGAAAAAAGCAATCCATGCTGGATTTATGCTATGTAGTCAGATGATCTCCATATTTTCAAAGCAGAATTTTAAAATTATGTGGCCCTGATTTTTGTTTTCAGTGTTCCCCTTCTGTTTCCCTTGAGCTGTGCTTGGGCATGTTCTGCGCCTGATGTGCAACATTAACCAGAAGTGTAAGCTACAAGTAGAGCAAGAAGCATCTGTATTGAAGAAATAGCTGCTTTTTTTTTTTTTCAGTCCTTTTTTTTTTGAGAGTGGAGCAAAAGTACTTAGCATCAAGGAGGATGAACTTGAGGCCACCAGTTTACTAACTCAGAGTCACGAGAGAGTGCACATGTGTTTTCAAGGGCTCTGGGCATCTCCGAGCACAGGTTGGACATTCCTCTGCCAGTTTGACTTTCATCTTCTGGGTCCCTGTGGAAGCAGGGAATTCCCTGCAGCAGCCCAGGTGCACCATGGGGGCTGGCTTTTAAAGGGACCAGGAAAGCCTTCTTTGTCCCGGGTTTACTCTGTCTGTCCCTGTGGGGTCTCATTGAGGGCTTGTGAATGCTGCCAGAAACTGCTCTGCAGGGCCAGGCAAAAGCCCCAAACTTGTTTCTGAGGCCCTGTGGTGTATTGATTTGCTAGATGTTCCCCTACTGAAAAAAACAGCACCTATTAGGGGGATTCTGTGTGGTTCTTTTAGAACAATCACTTTCCAAATCATCCTCAGTATTTAATAACATTGGATTCCTGTGATTATTAAACAGAGATGCCCCTTAGCCTGAGAAGGACTTATTGAACATTTTGGTTACCTCCTGTCACCCTTCATGGAAAGATTCACCATTTCTGAGGCTCATTGTCCTGTTCCTGCATGGACCAGATTCCTACAGGCAGAAAACATATTTATTTAACTTTTATTAAGAACTAATGTGAAGGCATCCAGCTATCTCCAGAGGTCTCCTTCTCTGTGGCCTCCTCTGTAATTCTCATATTAATCTTGAAATGCAGTCTCACAGAGTCGTTGCCTGATTTTCCTCATCTGCCCCCCCCCACCTCCCGCAGAGATGAAATTATTCCCTGCACATCTTAGATCATGAAATGGTACCTTTTGGAATTGAAAAGATAATACTGTTTATGTATGAGTACAAGAGAATTACTTTATTCATCTGTAGTAACACTGATTAAATTGAAATGTCAACGCTAATGTTACAGCTAATAAATGTTATACATATTCAAATCTGTCTAAATACTGAAGATTATAACTAATGCAGAGGATGTTGTTTAAAATAGCAGAAATACCCAAGTCACTGTGGGAATGCCATTTGTGCGGTCCTTTTCTAGTGAATAAGGTAAAAATCAGTGTTATAAATGAGACCCAGGTTGGTGATGTCCACAATGATGTTTTGTCACTTGGGATTTTCTTAAGTCAGTTAAATTGCTACTGTGTTGAGAAATCGGCTTAGCATTTGGAAAATGTTTTCTGCATTATGTAAATCAAAGGGCAGTGGGATAGGGTACTTCTTCAGGTGTGGTGGCAAATGGAGTGTCAGACATTGGTACATAGGGCATTGGGTGAGGAGGAGGGCAAATGAGCCTTCCATGTCCTCTACTCTCACAGACTCAAAGAAGCTTTATTATTGTACTAGCTCCTCTTCACAAGAGAAAATGTGGCTGAGGCCTGCTATCTCAGTGGGCATCCTTGGACATTTGGCCCAACTGTAGAGTCCTTTTCTCCAAGGAATAGAAGGCAGGGAACTAGGCAAATAGGAACACAGAGAAAAAGGACATGTGGATTTATAGTGAACAGCTGGCTCCAGATTATTGGCAACAGAGACCAAGACTCTAGCTCATCTGATCTGTCCATGCAAAGTCAAGTCTGATTTACAGAGGATACCATTCCTCTGTCCACAGCAGGCTTTGGCTTGTTTGCTGGGCACTAATTCCCATCTCCCCAGATGCCCCATGTTCTGCTATGCTTTCTTAGTTTCCAAGAATATCCTGGGATTTGTAGTCTCAGATATACTTGAAAATCCTAGACCTGCCTGTCATATGCTAGGTGTAACCTTGGGCTAGGTTTTAACCTTGAGGCTGCTAAGGGGCCTCCTGTGTTGACATAGGTAGAAATATCTGTCTCCTAAGATGATTGTGCTCAATCAGAGAGCTAATGTATATCAGGCACCTGGCAATTCACCTGGCTCATCGCAGGCACTCCTCCCCCGTCCTCCAAGCTGATAGTCATGCATTTGCACAACTTCAAGCCTGGTGGTTCTCATCTCCTGCCCTCCCCATTCCCTGTGTCCTGATTTCTCACTGGCCATTGGGTCACCAGCCACCTTTTTGGTTAGTAGGAAGGGAGCAAGCAATTCCTTCCCTCTCCCCATGGCCTGGGGTGCAGTCCAGAGTTTAGTAAGAAAGCAGGAAGTAAATTTGAGCCAAAGACCCTGCACTGGGGCCTATCAGGGAGTGACTCTTACATGTTCAAGTTGCACAGTGGAATGTCTGTGACAGCCTGGCTGGCATCTGTGGACAGGTAGCTTATTACACTGGGAGAATTCTAATTCGGCTGGATTTTACCAGCAAATGACTGTAACAAAGAAAGGATATATTAAAATGTGCATTAGGGATCATAGTTATTATAAATTACATTCTTTGAAATCTCATTTAGATCCAGGAGCCAGACTGCGTTTGGAAGGCTCTGAGGATTAATCCTCTTGGAACAATGCCATGTCAGTGATCATTTGGAAAAGTAATTATACTAAATTTAATTATCATGCACGTGGATTTCATAGGCATTGCTGTGCACACCCAGGGACAGTGGGGGACAGACTACCCCAGCATGGTCCCTTGACTGTGGATTGTGGTGCAAAATTTTACATGTTGTAATTGAGCATCACTTAATATTGAGACGTGATGGATACAGAGATTGTGGGTGGAGTGAATGGGAGGGGGTACTTGGCCTACTCAGCAGATGTTTGAAATATTTGGAAAAGCTTTTCCATGTTTTCAACATATTGGAGAGGAGCAAACTACATTTTGAGTAGGCTGATAAACATGTTTCCCTGTCTTAAGCATTTTTTTTGTTCTCTGTTCTTTTGGTATTCTCACCTCTTCTGAATTGCAGAATTCAGTCAGGAATACTCAAATGAGCTGTTCAATGGGACTTTGAAAGAGTGTGCATGTTTGGGGTAGCATAGGTAAGTGACACAGGGATTGTCTTATGGACAGATGGACCTTGGCAGCATGGATCCCAACATTTCTAGAGCTTTCTCTATTGGATGTTAACCTATTGGGGATCCAGGATAAGTTTATGTCTCCTAGACCCCTTTCTGGGTTATACCCTTTAGAGTTTATTGTCATTGCTGCTTCTTTAGGGGATCTCCTCTGGCAACCCTGCATTGGGTTGGCTGCCCTGCATTTACTTGTATAGCACAACCGTGTAATTACTCATTTGTGTGCCTCATACTGCTGCTCATGTGGGCACTGGGAGAGCAGTGACCTTGTCCTTGGCTCAGCATTGGTTCCCAGCCCCTGGCACAGGATAGGGCTCTGTAAGTATTTGTTTGAATGGATGATCAAAACCCAGAAATCACAGGAGTCAATTCATCCTCTCTACACACCCCTGACTCTGCTGAAGTCCAAACAAGCTGCTATATTTTTGGATATCTGGAGATAAAACCATTAGTGTTTGACATATGGATCTCCATCGTGATATGTGACCAGGAGCTAACTGGTTAGTTTTTCTGGAGTTCAATGGGGATTGTAATACTGACTGCAAGCATCATTAACAGAACAAACTGAAATAGTGTATGGCAGGTGCCTTGTGGATGACAGGTGCTCCACTCTTTCTGGAATACCTATGAAGTTATTCTTTATCTTTTGAAGAACTTTCTAAGGATTCATCAAGGATCCACAAACTAAAGCCTTTCACTTCAAGTTAAAAGTACACTTAGATTATCAATTCCGTGATGCTAAAGCCACATGTCATGGTAAGAGTGCTTAGTGGGCAAATCTGCCCACAATGGAGAAATACTTTCTATCTGTACTTTCAACTGAGAACCTTGCTACTTCAGATGGAGTTTGATGGCCCTGCTGGGGTTCAGTACTCATGAGACGTAACTTTCACAGGCAAGTACATTTTATCAAAACCCATCTTCTTCACATCCCTACAGCTAAATAGAATGGCTACTGCATAGGAAATACAGACTTAGCTCCTACCTCATGGAGCTCTCAGGTATGATAAACAGGAAAACTGGGGAGGTCATGTTTGAGAAACCATAGAATGTGTTGCAAAGGCACTTATTGTTGACCTCTGTTTCACTAGCCAATATAATGAGTGTGACCAGCCTCAGATGCTTTTTTCCCAAGATGTGGGAAGGATTAAAGATACTTTTGTTTTTTTGGCACCAGGGATTGAACCCAGCGGCACTTAACTACTGAGTGACATCTCCGGCCCTTTTTTATATTTTATTTTTAGACATGGTCTTGCTAAGTTGCTTTAGGGCCTTGCTCAGGTGCTGAGGCCAGCTTTGACCTTGTGATCATCCTGTCTTAGCCTCCTGAGCCACTGGGATTACAGGTGTGCACCACTGTGCCTGGTGATTAAATATATTTTTATGGGGTGCAGGACCCCTCATGATTGGTTGAGTTGCTTGCTCTAGTTTACTGAGCAGCAAGTTAATGGGACAAACCAAAAATGAGCAGAGGGATGGAACTAAACTGTTTTGAAAATGGCTTGTGGGCCAAGCAAAGTACTGAACATGTTTTCTTACCCAGTTTTACCTAATATTCTCAGTAACCTGGAAAGTAGAAGGTGGTGTCTCCATTTATAGTTGAGTTGCCCAAATCATGCTGTTAAGAATAATAATAACACTTAAAATCCATTGAGCACTTGCCATATGTCAGATATTTAATAAAACAGAACCAGATAAAATTGCCATCTGCATAGGTCAAAAAACAATTGAAGGTCAACACTTTTCATATATCTCATTATGGCTGAACTAAAGTCAGACAGGGTTGTCTGACTCCAAGCTTTAGGTTATGATGCCACAAGGAGGTAAAATAGAGCACCAATAACAAAAATGGATATCAAAACACTGTTTTATATATTCATAATAATTGTTCCTATCAAGGGATTTATTGAGAAGCCTTAAACATTAGGATTTGAGAATGTGGTTGTGGGGTGGGACTAGCACATACTTTCCAGACTGTTTCTTGGTCGCATTAATTCTTTACCTGGCATGGCAGGGTGCCCTCAGAGGCGGAAGACACTCTTGCAATATTAGGTTTAAAATGTCACCACTAATTAGCTAGGATTGCAGGCTGAGGCAGTGCAACACCAGGCCTGGGGACTTAAATTTATAGACATAGAATTGAAGGGAAAAATACATTTTCCAAACTCATTTTAAAAAATAGTTTCCCTTGGAAATTAAAATCATTAAATGTACATCATTATGCAGATCAGTACGCATGCTTTAAAGAAACATAGTTTTGCCTTCATTTAATTTGT
The DNA here is from genome assembly GCA_004024805.1 of Geosciurus inauris. Taxonomy (NCBI): domain Eukaryota; kingdom Metazoa; phylum Chordata; class Mammalia; order Rodentia; family Sciuridae; genus Geosciurus; species Geosciurus inauris. Next base: position 20,004 of record PVHX01015000.1, on the reverse strand, counting down.
TTCTCCAAGACCTAATTATGGATTGGATAAAAATGCTATTTTTCTATCACTGTGAAAATCACCTTTTACCACCCAGGAGGACAATTCTCTCTGGTTGGAGAGGGTCATTTCTAAGTAGTGATTAGTCAAGGAAGTATTCCAAGAGGGAGTTTGTGGTTCAGGAAGAAAAAGGAACATAACAAATGTGATCCTTTCCGGTAACATGGAATGGTAGGGACCTGATTGGGTGGGACTGCACATCTTTTCTCAAGAACAGAAGTGTGTAGCTGCTTGTCCAAGCCCTGGAACTGAAAGGGTGTAGCAAGCCAAGGGCTACCCTAGGAGCCAGCAGAAAGTGTCTAAGACCCTTCGGACTGAGCTGTCTTGCAAGGAGCACAAGGGTACCAGTGGCAGGGAAAGGTACTCACCTTGATGGACATCCAGAAAAAAGGAGGAAGACAATGCCTCTGTAGACACCAGTTTGCTTCCTGAGAAGTGCTTATACTTGATCCAGGGCTAAGACTCAGAAATTGGAGTTGGATGTGATTAGGATTATAGTCATGGTGAGCGAGCACTTCTATGATGTTTACTATGTGCTGCAAAATTTTCAGCACTTTTCAGCGCAGTTATCAACTAAATTAATCTTCACAACAATTCCACAAGGCAAACACTATGATCTCCATTTTATAGATGAGGAATTTGAGGCACACCAGTGTTAAGTAGCTTGTCTTCTAGTAAGAAATGAGAATGAATCAGTTTGCTTGGCGTGTGCTCCACTGGCTTGGACCATTCCACCAGACCGTCACTCAACCCTAGTAGGTCACTTACAACTTAACAAGTGCTACATACACAATATGGATATATTTAATCCTATTAATGGCCCTATGAGAAAGATGGGACTATGAAGAGCTGTTGTTCTGATGGTACCCATTGAAACATGCCTCTTTGCATTTGTACACTTGTGTAATACCCTCTCTTTGAATGTGGGCTGGCTTGTGGCCCACATTTTTAATTTTTAATCAACAGAATGTGGCAGAATTGCTTTTGTGGCAGTGCTGGGCCTCAGCCTTAAGCTCTCAGGAAGCCTTCATTTGCTCTCTGGGGAAACTAGCTATCATGAAAAAGTCTTAGTAACTGAGGCCATCATGCTTATCCATAAGGGGAGGCTATGCAGAGGGAAACTGAGGTCCTAGTCAACAGCACCAGTGGACTCCCAGCTAATAGTCCACCAACTTACCAGCCATGTGAATGAAGCCATCTTGGGAGGAAACTGGCCAGCCCCAGCAGTCTTCCTTGGGTGATACTACATGGAGCAGATGAGCTGTTGCCTGACTCTGTCTAAATTGCAAAAGGATGAGCAAATAAATAAAATTAAAAATGATTGTTGTCTTAAGCCACTAAGTTTTGCAATTATTTGATAATGTTGCAGAAGATAATTGAAACAGTTATTACCTTCACTTTACAGATGAAAAATATAAGGTACAAAGAGGCCTTGGAACTTGCCCAAAATGATATAGCTAGGCATGGCAGATGCAGAAATTGAATCAAGGAGAGTGAGTGTTGAGGTGCTTGCTCATCACCATTGTCTCTTCCCTCAGTCAATGCATCTGTAAGGATTTCCTCAGTCCCCAAGGAGTGCTCTGATATGAGAGAACTGTCCGCTCAGCCTCTGTCCGCTCAGCCTCCCTGTTCTATGTGGAGCTTACCCTCCTTGTTAGAATAGTTCTTTATGTAGGAGCATGCTGTGGAGTTTACTCCATTATAAGAATGTATAAGACACATTTTTAGCAAGTGTATTGTGTACTCTTATAGCAGGTAGGGATGATTATCCCCACCTTGCAGGTAGGAAAACTGAGGCTCAGTGATTAAAGCAATTTGCTGATTCACTTAGTGTATTTGGAGTGGAGCTAGAATGTGATTCAAATTCAACTACATAAACAGTACATGATCAAACTTAAATTCTATACCCACTCTTCAGTTTCCCTGTAGGCTTTGTCACACTATTGGACTCTGTTCAAATTCTGTCAACAACAAAGTCAACCATTATCCTGGGTATTCTTTGCACATTAGTATGACCATCCCGACATGGTAGCTTTTTACTTCTTCCCCTGATCAGAAACCATCATGCTCATTTTCCTGTGTATAACAACCTCCATAGTGGGGATGGAGGGATTTTCTCCCTCCATCCCACCTATGTGCAGATCAGGCTCCAGGCCCCTCTCAGCATCTTGGAGACTGTTGTCACCACGGTAGCAGCAGGACTAACTGGCTTTCTCACAGCTGTGTAAGGAATTTCACTGGCTGGGTCATAGGGAAAGCTTTCCTTCTTACCTTCAGGTGATGAGCAGGGAGGTGTTCCTAAGTGAGGTATTGGTTCTTCCTATAGAGGGAAGTGGCAGACCCTCAAAGGGGAGCTAGAGTCATTGAGACTGTCAGAGGACTGGAATTTCAGTCCTCTGTGAAGTCTGGTCTGATTCTCATGCCTTAAGTCCTGCACTTAGCTCAGGATACATCCCACAGCTAAATCTTTGGAGGGGCTGTATGAAAGTAGCTGGAAAACTATGAGCATATTCTGATAAACAATTCACCCCTCATGTTGGCAATCATTAACTCTTTTTAAAAATATATTTTTATTTGTTCTAGTTATACATGACAATAGAATGCATTTTGATATATCATACATAAATGGAGTATAACTTCTCATTCGTCTGGTTGTACGTGACATAGAGTTACACAGGACGTGTAATCCTATATGCACACAGGGTAATAATGTCTGATTCATTCTACTATCATTCATACTCCTGTGCCCGCTCCCCTTCCTTTACTCCCCTCTGTATAGTCCCAATTACCTTGATCCATGCCCCACTTATTGTGAATTAGCATCTGCATATCAGAGAAAACATTCAGCCTTTGGTTCTTTGGGACTGGCTTATTTCACGTAGCATATTATACAATTGCATCTATTTATGGGAAAAGCTATAATTTAATTTTTCTTTAAGGCTGAGTAATATTCCATTGTGTATATATACCACAGTTTCTTTACCTATCTGTTGAAGGGCACTTAGGATGGTTCCATAGTTAGCTGGCAATCATTAACTCTTAAGCTTGAAAGCTCCTCCCTGCCTATTTCCCCATTGCACATGGAGTTGGTAATGATGTCAGCCTTATTAGATTGTCAGGAGGAGTAGAGCAGTACATATTTTTACAGTGTTCAGAGCAGCACCTGGCATAACCTATGTGTTTGTTGAGTCAATTAATAAAATAGGGGCAAATAGGTGTAAGATGAATGGACAAATGGCTGGGTCTTGCATATATTATATGAGTGGGGGATGAAAGAGAGCAAGTATAGCCAGAATAGAAGAGAAAGCATCACAGTGAGGGAAGGTTTGGAGCTACTGCCAATAGTGTCCAGGGCATGGCAGGGTCTCAATATGTTCTTGTGCCTTGGGAAGGATTCTGAAAGCAGCAGTTTCTCATTTCAGCAGGGATCCTCCTTGGCAATCTGAATTTGCTACTCTTCTGCTCCACAAGAGAGTCACTTGCTTTACTTTGAAAATCTATGCCAGCTTGTGACTTGCTTTAGTCAATAGAAAATGGTGGAAGTGACATCATAGAAGTTCAACAGTCTCAGCCAACTGTGCAGCTTCTACCTTGCTGTCTTAGACTCTGCAGAATCCTGGGTAGAGACCATGTGGTGCAAAAGGCCGAATCATCTCAGCACCCTATTGATCTGCCATCTGAATGAAGTCTCATAAGTGAGCTCCATTAACTTATTGAACTATTAGGAATAATAAATTGTAGCTATTTTAAGTCACTAGGTTTTGGGGTGGCTTATAGATATCCAAGAGCTCATTTGGAGGTTCTAGCAGGGAACCACAGCTATTGTATACCCTTGACCCAAGAATGATCTTCCTGTATTGGGGAAGAGGGTCCTCTTTGACTGAGCATGCAGCTTTGGGAGGGATGCACAAGGAGCCATGAGGGAGGAAGGGGACATGGGCCTAGACGGTCAGATCAACTGAATCAACTCTGATGATCAATGAGGTGACAGATGTCAGTCAGATGACCCTCACATCTGCCATAGACATCTGAATCACCTGCCTAGGTTCAACCAAGTCTGGAGTCCAGAGTCTCTTGCTAGCTGCTCTATGGATATATAAAAAATAACAACTAAAAAACATGCTTGATAAGGAATAGTAGGAAGAGACACTTAGAAGAAAAGAGTGAAAACTCATAGACTCATGATTAGATTGCTTCAAATACCAAGAGGACTGTCATTGCCAAAAAAGACTAGGCTGATTCAAAAGCATCCTGATTTTCCTTAAGAAAAATCATAGCAATGCTAAAAATAAATTTGGTACCACCAATATGCCAGTCATTTTATATACAGCCTACTCTATTCCTGTAAATAACTCTAGAAAGTATGTAGGTAATAATTTCATTATTTTGTAGGCAAAGATCATAGAATCAAAGAAGCTAAGTTACTTGCTCAAGGTCACACAGCCTATAAGGAGAGGAAATCTAATTTGAAACAGTGTTGGATTTTCAAGCCTAGCCTCTGTCCATTATGCCTTCTTGTCTTTCCCTTGGCCCGCTGGATGGAACTGAAGCAAATGGGGGATTTCTGAGCATGGCATGCTCTCTTTCACCTCCATTGCTTTGTGTGTATTTCTGCTTTAACAACAACAACTTTATATCATTCTCTATTTTGGAAAATTCTTTTTACTCTTGAACTTTAATATATGTCATTCTTTCTGTGTTAATCTTCTAGACTAAGAGGATCGTTCTCTTTTTCTCTGAAGCTCATTCTACAACCTCTCTTCTCCTATGTAACCCATGATTTTAATTACATTTTAAAATTTTACCTATCCTCCTTCTAGTCCATAAAATTTTCTGGGACAGGGCTTGTGTTCCATTCAGCATTGTGACGTGTGCCTGTCAGATTCTGCCAGGTGGTAAGCTTCAATAAATGCTTGCTTGATTAATGAATATATTGATGATTCAATAGAAAGAATAGCTCTGTGAACCATTGTCTGGACTTGGAAAACAGCACTTCTGATGGAAACACACCCTCTCCCCATTTGTTGTGTGGGTAGTCAGTTAGGCTTGTGTTATGTGAAGTTTGGCTTCCTGTGAAGATTTCACTGATCACTGATCTCATGAGTGAGATGGTCATATCACTGGGTGTTGAAGGATTTATTTTAATTAGAATGTTTCTTTATAGGCTTTTCCCCTCTAAAACTTGAGAAGGAAATTAATCTTCACAACGTTTACTATATGGATTTACACTGTGTTTGTAGGTGCACGGCTCTGCCAGGATGCCCTGGTCACCCTGCCTACTTCAGATAGGTCAGGCAGGCACGGGTGGTTCTGCAGCTAATGGATGTGCTGTGGGGATACCTTGCCATCCTCATGGAGTGTGAGAGGAAGGGGACCTGTGAGGACCTGCTTGGAGGCCATCTCCTATTCCCTTTGCCCTGGAGGGACTGTGTTGACCTGACATAGCCAGGTTCTCATAAGGTGTGAGGCTTTCTGACCTACCCCTCTCAAGATGCAGCTGCAGGATATAAAGGCACTTGGCTGAAATTTAGAGCTGGGTTCTCAGCAGTGAGGTGTACCACAACCAGAGTTAATCACCCAGACCCTTTATTTCAGTGTCACCATTTTTGTTGTGTGGGAGGAGGACAAAGGGAGCTGGGGCATTTTGCAGTTCTCTTTCTTTTCTCATCTATGTAAGTGACAAACTATATCTAAGAGTGGCTTACACCTTTACAGTGAGTCACTCAGGCCTGGCTCCTGGCCTGACCTGTGTGTACTGGACAATGTCCCCATCTCCACCTGTGCCTAGATGTCACCTATGTCAGTGCTTTCAACCATTTATTTTTATTTTCAATCTGCCACCAACCCATATTTTCATAAAGTAAAATAAGTTGATTTTCTAAAAACCTACAGTGAAATAAAAGATATACAAAATACCTCTCCTCTCTTAGTTAAATAAGATTACACAGAGTAATCTGACAATGTGCTGGATGTTGATAAACACTTTTGCTTTCTTTGCTAACCTCACTGAAGGCTGGCATCGGCCCACAGGTCACACTCCAGGAAGCACTGAATGTGGGGTGCCTCAGGAAAGAGAAGGGACTTCTACACAGAGTATCTTGAGTTTTTATTTGATTTCAAAAAGTCAAAATGTATTGTAATTTGTATTTGACTGGTAAGGGATTTATGGATAATACTGAGGTGTAACTAAAACTCCCCTTACAGGAATGGTAGAAAACAGCTTAAATGTTATCTGTCAATGAGTGGCAGCCTAATACTAACAGGACAGATAATGCTTGCAAGACAAAACCAATTGACAATATGAAAATGGACATTTCCTATTGTGAATTGTCAGTTCTCCAGATCTCAGTCTGAACTCCTTGTAAACTACATATTATGTTGTTTATCTCATGTTATAAGGTAAGACAATGAAAATATATTCTGATATTACAGAAAGTTGATTAAAATGTTTCAAGTTACTTATAGCATTACTTAAAATATCAAATTAAATTTATAGTAGTTAATTATGGACCTTGCCTTTAGTCTATTTTGGGTCTTGAGGCATTCACTAATGATAATATCATTATGTCTGGCAACACATTGATCAGTGTTTTATTTCATCTTTATTTCCACTTGTAAAATTTCTATCATGTACATATCTTATAATTATATATGTATTATACAATATGTTGCTGTATATCTGTATATAATATATATGCATATTATAAGTTTTAAACATTCATAAATTGGTGTGTGGCTTGACAGGGGTAGTATTCAGGACTTGCCAGTGGCATGAGATTACCTCCAAGGCCTTTCCAAGCCCCAGAGGTGGTCAGTCACATCTGAATCTGTATCTTACAGGTACATACAGGTCAAGATTTCTGCACTTTCTCCAGTTGGAATGTGAGCTGAGTGCTGGTTCTGGGATGTGTTTTCCACCAACTTTAACTCATAAAAAGCTCAAAGGCTGGTATTGTGTGGACTTTGGTGCTACACCAATAAAAAGGATCATAAAGATACACTCAAGGGGCACATCAACCCTTTCCACAGATTGTCTATTCCAAGGTTCATTAAAGACTGTGGATTGAAGAAAGATCATTTTGGGAAAACTGATGTGTCTCTGTTCTGGCTAGTCAGTGGCTGACTAGCGGGTCTAGTGTATGTGGGAATGATACTTTCAGCTGGCCACTGATGTGGGAATAGCAAGTCTACATCCTGGGCTTGCATCAAAGCTTGACTTTAGAATTATACTTAATTTTCCTCATAAAAATAAGTCAAACTCATTATAGAAAACTTTAAAATGCATTGAATTATAAAAAAGTAATAATTTCATTACTTTTAGAAATTATTATTAGGGATGGGATGTAGCTTAGTGGTAGAGCATTTATTTGCCTAGCATGTTTGAGACTGAATTCAATCTCCAGGTCTGCAAAACAACAACAAAAAATCATCATTATAGGGCTGGGGCTGTGGCTCAGCGGTAGAGCGCTTGCCTCGCATGCATGAGGCCCTGGGTTCGATCCTCAGCACCACATACAAAGCAATAAAATAAAGACATTGTGTCCATCCACAACTAAAAAAAAAAAAAATATTTAAAAAAAAATAATCATTATATTTTGAGTTTATCTTTCTGTTATATATTCCCACATAACAATACTACATATATATGTGCATTTACAATATTAAATATTTTTATACTTGTAATAAGTGTGTGTGCATGTGTGCATTTGTGTATGTAAATATACACTTTTTAAAAATCATGTAATCTGGATTTCTCACCTTTCTGGAAATTGAGCTTTACATTTTTCAGTCCTGAGGTTTCTTCTTCCATGTAACAAAAGGTATGAGGATGGACAGGTGAAAACTGTGTGAATTCACTGATGTGAATGGGACCATCCCAGTGGGAGTGACAGCAGATCTGGTGTTCTCCTTTCAGCAGCTGTCCCTCCTTATTTTGATTGTGATGTTCTCTTGTGACTCCTCTGCAAGCCCTTCTCAAACTCTTCCCCAGACCTGACCCCAAGGAAGAGCTCCTAGGAGCCAACCTGACTCCATCCTGAGATTTGCTTCCTTCATTTGCATGTGACTTGTCTCCTTTATAATATCACTACCAAAAGAAAGGGGCCTATATCTAGGGCAACCAGAAGTGGCACTTTGCAGTTCAGACTTGGCCAGACTTTCTGCTCCATTTAGTTGTACTCTCATGCACTCTTGGGTCTTTTCTCTCTTTGGATTGCAAGAAAGCAAGCACCCAGCATCTCCATTCATCTTATGTCCTTTTCTCTCAGGCCCTTCACTCCACCACAGACACCACACACATTGTTTTTCAAGTAAACATTTCTTTAACAGTTACAGGATTCACCTTCTGATCATTACTACCCACCATTCAGGGTCATTTTCTAATGTCAATGATTAGCATTAGTAATGATAATGTTAGTGATAACAGTCTTCACTTATAATTATTATTATTTCTAAGTCATTTTTAATGCTCCCTAATGTTATATCCAGGGGATAGACCATAGATACTTAACGATTCTCATATAATTAGATTTTAAGTAGTTCCCTGTTTGTTTTAGCCATTATGTCTATTTCTCTGATAATCATCTTTGTGTAAACCTGTGGTATATTATTAATACATAGAAGTCCTTCACTAGGAAATTTCCTTATAATTGAAAGGCTGGGGATATGGCTCAGTAGTTAAGCACCTAAGCACCCCCTGGGTTACAATCCCTGATACCAAAAAAAAAAAAAAAAAAAAAAGAGAGAGAGAGAGAGCTGTATCTGCTATAGTCTTGATACATGCTGCTAAGTTACTTTCCACAGAGTACCAGTTTATCCTGTAATATAATTGTGCTCATGTCACTATGTCATCACTAGGCATTTTACTCTAATAATATTTTATAAGCTTAAAATTTGCCTATTTTATTAGATTGGATGTGTTTCTGCTTGATAGATAATGGAGTATTCTCCTTTGAGGAAGTATTCTGGTTTTCTTTCTTTTCATTATATCTGCATGCTTTATATTGCAAAATATTCTGTCCAAAAGCCCAGGGTAGAAGCTCTGTTCTTGCAAATGGGAATATCATACTTTTCAGCCAATCACAGCTGATGATCACATGCCCAAATTCTTGCCTAGTCACAGATCAAAAGAATCTCATGCTTCTGAGAACAGCTAATCTCTGAAGTTTGCTTGAGGGAAAGCTCAATACGATCTTACATTAGGATTCTTCCAGATCTGTACTCCAGTCATCTATAGGAATTCAATTAATGATAGAGATAGGTATGCATATCTTCATCTTTTGTTATAATGAATACTGAGTATACTGCTGAAAATGGATTTAAAAATAATTTGGCCTGGTGCAGTGGTGCACGCCTATAATCTCAGTGGCTCAGGTGGCTGAGGCAGGAGGATCATGTGTTCAAAGCCAGCCTCAGCAAAAGCAAGGCACTAAGCAACTCAATGAGACCCTGTCTCTAAATAAAATTCAAAATAGGGCTGGGGATGTGGCTCAGTGGTTGAGTGCCTTCCTGAGTTCAATCCTCGGTATCTAAAAAATAAAAGAATAAAAAAAAATTTAAAAAATAAAAATAGTTTGTCCTTGGATAGCTTATATTCCAATGGAAGGAGATAGATAATGTATGAAGTTTTTATCAATTAAATAATAAAGAAAGTTGGACTATTTCATATGGTCATACATACTATCAAAAATGAAACAGGTCAATCAAGGGAGACTTCACAGGGGATTCGACTTAGGATTGACAAGGAATTCCTTTAGAGAAAATGAGGACAGCTGTTGCAAGAGAGTAGTTCAAGGGTAAAAATATTTCCAAAGAAGCAACACGCACAAAGACTGGGGATAGTTCTAGAATGTTTCAGGAACAGCCAGAAGGCCAGTGTGACCATTTTCAGTAATTGGAAGGAAGTAGTAGAATGTTAGTGAGACTGAGAACAAATCTTGTAGAATGTTTGAGTTTATGTTAAACGAGTGCTCAGAGAAAATTTTAAATGAAGGAGTGTTTTAGTCAGACTATTTGCCGCTTGACCAAAAGACCTGGTGAGAACAATTTTAGAAAAGGAAAGTTTAATTTGGGGGCTCACTGTTTCAGAGGTCTCAATCCATAGACTTCCAGCTCCACTGTTCTTGGCCTGAGGTGAGGCAGTACAACATGAGTTGCTAAGGGAGAAAACACCCAAGTGCCCCTGGAGGTGGCACCAGAAAGCAAAGAGACTTCCACTCACCAGAAACACAATATAAACCCCAAAGGCATGCATGCCCCCAGTGACCCATCTCTGTCAGCCACATCCTACCTGCTTATAGTTACCCTCAGTTAATCCATATTGGTATTACTACATTGATTAGTTTGAAATTATTTTTTTTAAATGTTTTTAGTTGTTAATGGACTTTTATTTTATTTATTTATATGTGGTGCCGAGAATCAAACCCAGTGCCTCACGTGTGCTGGGCAAGCGCTCTACCACCAAGCCACAACCCCAGCCCTGAAATTCTTATAACCTAATCATTTCACCTTCACATTTTCTTGCATTATCCCACACATGAGCTTTTGGGGGACACTAAACCATAATGAAATGAAATGAACTAATTTAATGCTTCTGAAATATTACTCTGTCTGCTGTATAGAGGCTGAATTATGGTCAGGATAAGCTAGACTATGTTGTTTTAACACAATAAATGTTTGTTTTTTGATGAACCCTACCTGCCTATAACCATATGATGTCAGTGAGGAAATAAGGATACCAGTTACAAAGTAGCTTCAGTGTTCCAAGTAATAATGGTAACTCATATTAGGGAGACAGCAATAGAGATAAGTCTATTTTCAGGATATATTTCAGAAGCAGAACAAACTTGGCTAGCAGATGGCTATGATATGGAAGTGAAATCAAGGTTGAACTCTCAAGTTTTTGGCTTAAGCAACTTGGTAGATGATGGTGATTGTAACTGAATTGAAGAAGATTTGGAAAATAACAATTTAGAGTATCTGTTGTGTTTAAGGAATTTGGTAATTATTCTTTGTGCTGTGTATTAGGAATCAAATGGAGATGTCAACCTGTAATCTGAACATTTGAGTCAGGAGCCCAGAGAAGAATTCTGATTTGGGAATATAAATTTGGAAGTAATCAGAACATTGGTGAATTTTAAAACTCACAAGGATTGGCAATCAATGTTATTGTATTTTCTATTTTAAGGAAACAAATCTAGGCTAAAAAGGAGAAAGTAACTTACTTGAGGTCATCATTAACATGTGATTGAGGCAAGATTCAAATTCAAGTCTGCCTGAATTCATTCTGCCACTGATAATGATTGTTTTAGTATTGTTGATAAAATGTTCACTTTTTGGTTTCATTTTATATCTTTAAGTCCTTTCTTTCATATATGTTTTCAAAGGTGAAAATGGTAGATATTATGAATTTATACCCCCAGATTTCACATGATGATAATGAGACACAGAATGGACAAACACATTGACTAAGGCCTGTGATATTTCTCAGGCAAACTCACTATTGATTTTAAAGTTTTTCAACTGTAGCACGTTACATTACTGTATGGCCTTTTTATCAGTAAAGAGTTTTGTGAACATTGTTTCATTTCCTTCCATCTCATGCCTTTCAATTCAGTTGAAAATGTCAGTACCTTGTGAATATTTGCTGTGAGACCAGGGTCTTCGGTGGCCACACAGGCAAGCACCCGGCTGCTGACCTTGAGAGCCACACAATCATGGGGGTGCATGCATCTTACTCCTGTTTCCCTAAACTTATTCTTAAAGCTCATCAGAGTTAAGGCCTTTTTCAAATTCTACAATGAGATATATTAATGAATTTCTGTTTTTTATTGTGGTAGAAAGATGGTCATTTGGTTATGCTCAGGTCCAAGTTATGTATATAATCTAAAGAAGACTCACTGGTATTGAAAACAAATACTATTTACATTATGATTATGAAATATGAAAGGGAAAATTAGCAATAGGAAAAATTATCTTTTACCTCCTACACTGTCTCCATAGCTAGTGCATCTGGGCTCCAAGTTTCTACTATCCCCTATAATGTAAAAATATTTTTGAAATATCTCTTGATTCCTATTTCCTCATGTTGTTTCAAGGTTCTATGTACAAATTACTTTTAGAGTAAGTTTTAGTTCTCTTATTATCATCCTTATAGCTGCCTTCTGGGTAAGAATAACTCTGGTGCTGGTGGAATGAGAGTCAATTGCTTTCTGTGCAGTTGGTGAGACCTCTAAAGTGTGGGGTAGGAGGAAGGGACAATAAGAAGGAGGCCTGTGAGGTTTCCAGGTTGGATGGTTGCAATGACATGATTCCCCAAACAGCAAATAAATTGTAAAGAGAAGGACAAATGGCAATATGCTGACCTCAGGAATGTGACTGGGTTCTGGGTCTCCTCAGCAACCTCAGAATTCAGATAAGATTCTATCACCATGGAAATTAAAACCTTGGGAATATTTTTCTTTCCTTCCTAACTCTTTTCTTTCTTTCTTTCTTCCTCCCTTAAGTAGCAAAACTTTATACAGATGCTGCAGTGTACAAAGGGAGCATTTAATGGAGAACATCCAGTGTACTTGAATTTAGAAAGTCCTGAGTTTACAACCTCTCTGGATTATTTAATAGAGACACAGCAAGACACTTGACCTCTCTGAATCATAGTTTCTTGACCAGGAAAACTGAGAATAATTCCTTTTCTACTAACTCACAAAGTGTTGGTGGCACCGAGAGATGTTGTAATAATACTTTGTAAAATGAAAACATATCTACCTATTGTATGGGAAGCATTATTTTAGATTCAGTGGGAATACAGAAAGGAATAAACCAGCTCATGCTCTAAAAATGAGCACAAGAGCAAATGTATCAGAAGCTGGACTCAGTGCCTTAAAATAGCAATAATTACGTTATATTAATTTTATCTCACAGATTCTACAGCCTTGGGGTTGAGCGATTTTTGCTCCTTGTGGCATCAACTGAGGTCACTTAGTTATACTCAAGAGAGCTCAAGAGGGCTTCACTCCTACTCCTGGTACCTTGGTTAAGGTTATTTGACAATTGAGCTTATCTGAAACTCTCTGCCAGGCCACCTATGTGCAGCCTCTTTGGCATAGTGGCATTGGGGTGTTGGGTCTCTTACATGATGGCTAGCTTTCCTCAGGGTAAGGACTTCAATAAATGGACAATGCATATTTAATTAAGATGGAGCCTCAGAAATCACATATTGTTAGACCACCAAAATTTATTAATTACAAGCAAAGCCAGCTAAGGTTCAAGGAAAGAAAAGGGATCAGGCTCTGAATGTTGATGGAGGAGTGACAAGGTCACATTCTAGTAGAACTTATGACACAGATGATGTCACTGATACTTTTGGAAAATAGAATCTTCTATAGTGCTGTTTCTGGTCATACCCTTCTCAAATAAAAAGGGAACATTTACTCAAACTGATTATTATAGCTGAAACTAAGGCTGTCTCTTTGAAAAAGTAAAGTTTTCACATATCAAAGTAAAGGATTTGCATATCATTATATCCTCCATTCTTCAAGAATACCAGTCTTATTCCATTATGATTTTGGGTTCATAGTCCAAGATCTTATCATCTAAATCAATTTGAGAGACAAATGAAGATCTTTGAATAAAGATTCTTGAATATAGAATCTAAAGATCCTAATCTGAAGAGTGAAATTGACTCTTGACTCTTATGACTCTCATGCTCAAAATATAATGTAAACCATTGAGGATAGCTGCAATGAGTATTCCTATCCATGAAGGAGAAAGGAATTAGGAGGTACATAGTGATCACTGGTACATTGCAATTCTGATATCCAGATGGGCTCATATCAATAGCTTCCTGATTAGGGCATGTTGTTATTTCTAGAAAGTGGTTCTCTGTTTCTTTACTCTTTGAAATATTGATTATTGATTCTGATTTGTAAATCATGTTTACTTTTCCATTTCCATCTTTACTTTTCTACTTGCAGCTGAATAGTTTTGCCAGTTGCTCTCTACCCACAGAGGCTGAGGGATCTAAGTCTCTTTCATTTTATCTTTTTCTCCAACCCATTTAGTTTAACCTGGCTATGCTTCTGCAATTATAATTCCTTTAAAAACTATGTGGACTTCTTGTTAAGTTTATTGATTGCTTACTACAATAGATGATAGCATGCTTATAAATTCTTTGAGAGAGCCTTTGTGTTATGATTTGGATATGAGGTGTCCCACAAAAGCTTCTGTGTTATTACAGGAAGGCAAAATGAATATATTGTGAGAGTTATAACTTAATTTGTCCATGTTAGTTTGAATGGACTAACCAGGTAATAACTATAGGCAGGTGGGCATGTGCTCTGGAAGAATTCACCATCTTTTTGGCCCTTTTGCCTTTCTCTCTTTGCTTCCAGCTCATCATTAATGGAGCAGGGCTTCTCCTCCATTCCTTCTTGCCTTGAGGCCCTGTATCACTTTGGGCCCAGAACAATGGAGCCAGCCCATCATTAACTAAACCTCTAAAACCACAAGTCAAAATAAACTTTACTCCTCAAAGTTGTTCTTGCTGGATATTTTAAAGTGACACAAAGCATATTGACACACTCTTCTTTATCTGGGGCTTCCTAACAGGCTGGTATAGATTTTAGATATTCTATTGTTTAACAGAGAAGGTCTGTGATATGCACCTTTAAGATTGTAGGAATCCTTTTGTCTCTTTGAAAGGTCTATAAGACATCCCCTTAGATATTTATGAGGGCTTAAGAACGAATTTTATAATCAGGCCCTGATTTCCTGGGACAATTTTCTGAGTTGTCTGTAGCATTTGATCTTTGCATTGAAAAACTATCTTATTTTTGGTATTTTCTGCAAAAAAGATTAAAGATGAAAAATAATTTAGGTTTTTAATCTAACCAACCATGGATTCTATATATTTTTCCTAAATTCTGCTTGAAAATAATATTCCTTTTTAGTTCATCTATGAACTCTCTTTGGGTTATGGTTTAGATCTGAGGTGTCCGCCAAAAGCTCATGTGTAAGACAATGCAAGAAAGTTTAGAGATGAAATGATTGGGTTATGAAAGCCTTAACCTAAACAGTGCATTAATCCACTGATAGGGATTAACTGGGTGGTGACTATAGGCAGGTAGGGTGTGGCTGGGGGAGGTGGGCAGCTGTGGGTGTGCCCTTGGGGTTTAAATTTTGTCCATGGTGAGCAGAGAGTCTCTGCTTCCTGATACAATGTCCTGAGCTGCTTTACTCTGCCACACTTCTCCAACATGATGTTCTTCCTCACCTCAGGCCCAGAGCAATGGAGTTGACCATCTGTGAACTGAGACCTCTGAAACCATGAGACCCCAAATAAACTTTTCCTCCTATAATTGTTTTTGTCAGGTCTTTTGGTCACATCAGTGAAAAAGCTGACTAAAACACTATGCATCTGTGCATGTATTCTGCTAAACAGATAAGCAAAAACAAAGGAATGTTCAAAACTCCTTCTTAGATTCATCAGTTTATTAAGTAGAATTTCTATTATTCATCTTATTTCAGGTGGCAGATTTTCTTAATTTTCAATCACTATATAACAAAGGCACTTTTTCTTCTAGCTTCCAATATTTTCCCCTAAGTTCTTGCAGTCACTTTTCTTGAGTTTTATATCCACCGTAAGTCTCCTTAGGGGTCTTCTAACTTCTACTCAATCTTAAAAGCATATTCCACACATTTTGTACTTTTACTTACAATAACATCATATTTCCAGGTACCAAATTCTGTTGAAGTCACTATAGCTATGTAACAAATGACTTAAAATTCAATATTATCAATAACAATTGTATCTCATGGATCCTATATGTTAGAAGTTTGGTCAGAACTCAGCTTGGCAATTCTTTTGATGTTAACTGGGGCTAATTGGTAGGACTCAACTGGCTGAAGGATTGGTCTTATGGGTCCAAGATTATCACTTTAATTAAGAGGGGGGAAGGGCCACGTGGCTTCTTGACAAGTTGGAGTCCAGAGAGATGGAGAAAGAAGGGGTCCCTGGGTTAGACGATATGGAGTCTCTCTGGACAGTGGTGATGATCCGTGGGGTCACTCTCCCCAGACCCCAGGGTGTAGGTAAAAATCTGCTCTGCCCCAGCGAGACACAGAGACACCCGGGACAAGAAGCAGGGACACCCGGGGCGAAGAGCAGAAAACACCTTTTATTCCAGAAACTACAGAAGCTTATATGCACTCTTGGACCAATCAGGTCCTAAGGTCACAAACAAAGGGGTGCTATCTGGCAAGAGCACAGTCTATTAGCATAGAATGGGGAAGGATGGAAGGGAGGGGTTGGAAGGTATGGAGAGTGCTTTTTACTTTTATTACTTTTACTTTTATTTTGAAATGTCAGTGGGGCCTGCATGGCCCATAAGCAAGCATGTTGGAGGGCTCTGTGATAATCTCCTCATGGGAGAGAATCATTCCGCTGGATTTTCCAGACTCCTACATTGCTGCATATGATAGAGGGGGCACTAACGAAGCTGTAATCTGTCTTAGGTTGTGCCCCTCTGAGCAACTTACCTGTCATCAATTACAGCTTGTGCACAAGAGAAAGGGCAAACAAGACTGAACCTGGCTTAGGTCGTGCTCCTCTGAGCATCTTAGCTGTCATTGGCTGTCCAGCCTGTATGCACATGCCCCAAAATGAGCTCTCTCCCAGTAGAAAGGGTGATGGGATTGGAACAGGTTGGAAGGGAAGGGGTTTAGAGTTAGGATTGGTCAAAGCTGCGAAGCCTTGCATCTCCAGCGAAATGAGGTGAATGAGCTTCTCATATGTTCTTGAGGGCTGCAATCCATCTGGCAGGATTTTTCTTGTGTTCCTATGATTTCTAAATGATATGAACTGAGAGCTTGTTTAGTTTGACAAAGAGAAGAACTAGAGGAAGGCTTAGAACCCTGAGCCCAATGATAAAGCAATTGGATGGATCCAATAGAGTTGAAGATTTATTCCACACCTTTTGAAAAATAGAAGTGTCAAAGATAACATTAGCTTTGGTTTAGGAACTCACGGAACGGGCTTCTTACTTCAGGCGAGGCAGGTTGTCTTCTCGAGAAAGACTTGGACGAATACTCCTGGGTGGGATCCAAAGGGGCTTAGACTCTGTGTGGGGGAAGATATAAGCATAGCCTCGCCCTTGTGTGAGCAGAGGATCTGGGCCTTTCCATTGAAGGGTTAAGGGATCTTTCCATCGCACCGAGGGAAGAGAGGTAGGGAAGGTAAATGGACCCCAGTGTCGGATTGCAGCATTGAGGCCTTGTTTGTCAAAAATGAGGTAGTTGAGGGTAAATAAAGCATCCAACAATCTCAAAGAAGGGTCCTTCTCAGTAGAGTCAAGTTTTGAAGCATCTCCTTTAGAGTGTGATTGGTTCTCTCAATGACTTCTTGTCCCTGAGGGTTATAGGAAATCCCTTTGGTATGGGAAATTCCCTAGGAAGCTAAAAGTTCCTTCAATCTGAGGGAGATATAGGCTGGGCCACTGTCTGTTTTGTTTGACCACGGGACAGCCATGAATAGCATTGCTTGCTTTAGAGCCTTAATCACATGGGTTGCTTTTTCCCCTGTAAGGGCAGTAGTGTATACAAGGGAGGAGTATGTGTCAATTATCATATGTACAAATTTACATTTCCCAAAGGTAGGGATATGAGTGACATCCATTTACCAGAGGGAGTTGGGTATTAACCCACGGGGGTTGACTCCCTGTGGTTAGAGTGAACCCAGTGGTAACAATGGGCCACAAGAGGAGCATGCATGGATCAGATGTTCTAGTTGAAAGCTCTATATGACCTAAAGCTAGTTGCCTGTGGATAGAGTTCTTTAATGCTGAAAGCTTAGGCTCAAGAATAGGCCATTGCTCCATTTAGGAAGTTGAGGTTTCCAGAGCTTCCCTGAGCTAACTTTAACTTTATCACACAAAGACAAGCATAAAAGACAATGACAAAACAAGCTGGTGTTACCTTCACCAGCAAGACAAACAGGGGAATCACCACAAATTCTTACCCACTGAGCGAAGAGGAGTCGAGAAGTCTGTCCCACGTGAGGTCGCCAGTTATTGCTTTAATAAAAAGCAGGGGGGTGGGGGGGTGGGAAGGCCACGTGGCTTCTCAATGAGTTGGGGTCCAGAGAGACGGAGAAAGAAGGTGTCCCTGGGGAAGACGATATGGAGTCTCTCTGGATGGTGGCGATCCATGGAGCCAAATTCCCCACGCCCCGGGGTGTAGGTAAAAATCTGCTCTGCCCCAGCGAGATGCAGAGACACCTGGGACAAGAAGCAGGGACACCCAGGCGAAGAGCAGAAAACACTATTCCAGAAATTACAGAAGCTTATATGCACTCTTGGACCAATCAGGTCCAAAGGTCACAAAGGGGTGCTCTCTGGCAAGAGCACAGTCTATTAGCATAGAATGGATGGAAGGGAGGGGTTGGAAGGTATGGAGAGTGCTCCTACACAAGATGACTTTACTGGGGGGAGGTTCCAAGATGGTGGCCTAGACAGTCCACTCTGCGCTAGGCTCTCAGGGACCAAGGCTGGAAGTGGTGGAGGCGCCATTTTCCAGCCAGCTTCCTGGCATCATTCTGCGGCTCAACATCCCACGCAGGGATTTCGCTCGTGTGTGTGTGTGAGTATAGGATCACTGGGAGGCAGCGGTGGCCGGGAGGCATGACTTCGGTGCCGGCCAGAGAAACGCAGTTGCAGCCCAGGCCTTGGCCCAGGGCTCGGGCTCTCCGAGACTGAGACTGGAAGTAGCGGGGTGCCATTTTCCAACCAGTTTCTTGGCAGCTCTCTGCGGCTCACTGCCCCACGCAAGAGTCTTGCTTGCGTGTGTGAGCGCAGGGCCACTGGGAGACGGCAGTAGCCGGGAAGCATGGCTTCAGCATCGGCCAGCAGAAAGCAGTTGCAGCCAGGGGCCTTGGCCCAGGGCTCAGGCTCTCCGAGACCGAGACTGGGGGTAGCAGGGTGCCATTTTCCAACCAGCTTCTTGGCAGCTCTCTGCGGCTCACTGCCACACACAAGGGTCTCGCTCGCGTGTATGTGAGCGCAGGGCCACCGGGAGACAGCACTAGCCGGGAGGCGCGACTTCGGTGCTGACCGGAGGAGTGCAGTTGTGGTGGGGAATCCGGCCCAGGGCTCCAGCCTGGAGTTTACCCTGGGCGTGCCGGGCCTGATTCCGCACAGGGTGCCTGGCCCTGTGTCTGGAAATACAAACCATGTCTCCATAATAACATTGAATGTCAATGGCCTAAACTCAGCAATTAAAAGACACAGATTGGCAGATTGGATTAAAAAAAAAAATGACCCAACAATATGCTGCCTCCAAGAGACTCATCTCATAGAAAGAGATACTCACAGATTGAAGGTGAAAGGATGGAAAAAAAGTATCACTCACATGGACTACGTAAACAAGCAGGAGTTTCCATCCTCATTTCAGATAAAGTAGACTTCAAACCAAAGTTAGTGAAAAGGGATAAAGAAAGTCATTTCATACTGCTCAAGGGAATCATACATCAACAACACATAACAATCTTAAATATGTATGCATCAAACAATGGGGCAGCCATGTTCGTCAAAGAAACCCTTCTCAAATTCAAGAACCAACTAGATCCCAACACAATAGTATTGGGTGACTGTAACACAACTCTCTCACCACTGGACAGATCTTCCAAACAAAAACTAAACAAAGAATCTACAAGGCTTAATAGAACAATCAATGGTCTAGACTTAACTGATATATATAGAATATTCCATCCATCGACAAGGAAATATACATTTTTCTCAGCAGCTCATGGATCCTTCTCCAAAATAGATCATATGCTATGCCATAAAGCAAGTCTTAGCAAATACAAAAAAATAGAGATACTACCCTGCATTCTATCTGACCATAATGGACTGAAACTAGAAATTAATGACAGTTTAAAAAAAAGAAGCCACTACAACACCTGGAAACTCAACAATT
>PVHX01014999.1:0-48338 GCA_004024805.1 Geosciurus inauris | reverse complement strand
TGCGGACCCACTGGGAAGTGCCGGGGTCCCGCAAACTTAAGGCGCTGTCGGAGAAGGGGGCGGAGTCGGGAGGGGGTCGGGGTCGGGAAGGGGCGGACCGAGGGGCGTAGTCGGCGGCTGAGCGCATGCTGTCCTGCTGGAGGTGTGGGCTGCTGGATAGCTGTGCTCTGCGTTTGACTTAAGTAGGGCCCTCCAAAGTGATCCTAGCGAACCGACTCCAGGCTGCTGTTCCGGACCCCCACCCCAGGCAACTCAGGAACACTGAGTGTCACTAGGAGCCCCCAGTCTTGCTCCCAGAAAACCAGATGACATGGCTCTCAAACTGCGCACTTCCCTCACAGTACTGCCTTGTCACCCAGAGTCACTTTTATATCGTGGTCTTATTAATCAGGTTCCTGAGACACCATGTCAGCTATTTCTCAGTATTTCCTCTATTACCTCCAGTGATTTTTTTTTTTTAATTCCAGATGCTTTTCATCCTACCCCCTCTTCCCTCCCCTTCCCTCTCCTCTCCTCTTTTCTCTTCTCCTCTCTTCCGCTGTCTTCTCTTTCTCTCTCATTCCCCCACCATATAGCAATATAAGGTATGATTTCCAATTTCCAAGAGCCCCATTCTTGCTGACCCTAAAGATTAGTACAAAGACCCCCTTTTATCAAAGGGATTTGAGACCCTTGTACAGTCCTTAAAATTCAATGTTCTTTGCTTATCATGATTTCCCCCTTGAGAAGGGTACAGGAAGCCTCTTTGAACTTCAGACATTTTATCTCCAAATGAATTTACCAAATGAACCCTCCTACCCTTGCCTCATAGAAAGCCTTGGACACTTCTCTCCATAAAGAAGGTGACCAGAGTTTTTATTTGCCTGGGGGAGTCCCTGTATGGATCTGTTATCCCAATGTTCTATGTTGCACATACCCCAAAGTGAATTTTAAATTATATGCTCATCTTATACACAAAGTCTTTTTTTATGTAGTTGATTTGAAGATATACTTCTTGAAAATATAAGTATTCTTCCTCTCAAATGGATAATTTGCTTCTTTGAGATCCTCTGGACTAGGTGATACTAGAAGTTGCCCAGTTAAGAATGACTCTCCCTCTACATTAAGAGTATGTGGGTCATTAAGAGTATATGAATCATTCTTAATGACCCATGTCCTTATACACAACCATAAAGCACGTGGAACTCAGAATTACTCACACAGAGTTCATCTTTTTCTCTCCAAACAAATCCGAATTCCATTGTCATTAGGTTCCCCTTCTCCTAGCGCACACCTCTCTCTTATGCTACCACTTTGTGGTGTAATTATCCCCTACTCAATGTGAGCTGTATGAGTCTGGTATAATGCCTGACTCATAAAAGAAAACACACAGAGAGTTCATCATCAGACATACAATATTTATCATATAACACAGCTTTCAGACTCAGATCAAAATACAGAAGGCAGCACTTAGGAAAACAGGCAAGCTGACCAAATGGATGTTGGAAATGATGTGGAAATATTTGGTGAGTGAATACTAGGTATACAACTGCAGATGTGTTTGTAATACTCCAAGAAGGTGATCTGGGAAAGGCCATATTTAATACTTAGCTAGACCACAGCTAGTTGCTATTAAAGACCTTTCTCTTTGGAGAAGATACCATGTAGGCCTATCTCTTTATTGTTCATCAGAGGATGTGTCCAGGAAGTTCTTAAGTGCTTAACTATTATGGGGTGATTAAAATATTTCACAGTAAGACTTATGTTTCCTTATTTATCTCCATGTTCTTTCTTGTTAGTGCTAGTTTCATAAAACAAATTTCTCTTTGGTATGTGTAATGTCTATAAAAACAGAATCATTCATGGAAATGCCAAAAAGTTGAAGAGTTCACATGCAACAGTTTGATTAATTTGAGAATTTATTTATCCCAAGTAATTTATATATTGTACAACTCCATGAAGTAAGAAGCACTGCCTTTCACCATCTCAAATATTTCATGTTAAATTTGGGCATCTCTTAACTCCCCCTCCTGGGTCTCTCCAAGAAGTTGGATATCTACCCAAATGCTTATGTGCAGGAGCTTCAGCTGGAGATTTAGTGAAGTCACTGCCCTACCGATATTATTTCCTATGATAAGGTCAATATTTAATGCTAAGTGTGGTAACTATTAGCTATATCAGATATAAAAAATGGATGGTATTTAATAATTAAATTCTATTTGTCATAGAGCAGCCAATTTAGATGGTAATGATAAAAAAGTGTATTTTTCTACTCTTTATTCCCTGCATTCCTCTTCTTAACTCTAAAAGGTTAAAGGAAAGAAAACACTGAATTTAAAGTCAGCTCTCCTACATAAAAGACCCATTCTTTTTTAAAAATGTGGTTGCAGCAGAACAAGTAACTCTTGTGGTTTCTAATATACTCCTAGACTCTCAAAACTATATTAAAAATTCTCTTGCTGTTTCCTTTACTTGTTTGTTCATCTTATAGATAATGAAATTAGAATAAATTTCATATAATACAACTGCATTTTGAATTATATATGAGAGAGGAGTAGGAGAAGGAACTAAGGTAAAACTGCCAAGCAGAGGTGCAGCATTTTCTTAAATGAATAGGCCATACTCTACAAACAGCTGAAACATCATGTAATCATAAGGAGGATATAGAATGCAGAGTCTGAGGACTTAATAGACGTACAATCAAAGGCAAGCCACTGTTTCCTTATCTATAAAACAAGAACAATAATACCCATCTTGTCTTTTAAACATTGTGAGACTCGGGTGAGATAAGATTTGTGAGAGTGCTTCCTAAACTAGTTGTCCCACAAAAACATGAGCCATTACTAGTGTAGGAAGAAAAGTCAGTATTGAAGGCAATTATACTGGCTTTGCAGAACTCTGAGTACTAAAGGAGAAAAATGTAGGTGAATCATATGTATTCAATATGTATTGTCTAGCATGGACAAATAATATCTAGAGTATACATTTAAAAATCCTACAAATCAATAAAAATTCAGTTGGAGAATGGCTGAATGGTATGGAAAAGTGAACCCAAATGGCAAATAAATATGAAAGATTGTTCAACCTTATTATTAGTCTTCCAATTGACAGATTAAGGCCTCAAAGAGATAGCATTTTATAGTCACTAGATAGATCATTATTAAGAAATCTGATCATACTAGGGGTTGGTGAAGATGTAAGCACAAGGGATATTATACATTAGTAGAGGAAATATTAATGTGTCTAATCAATTTGGAAAATAATTAGAAGTATCTTATAAAATTGAAAATGTGTATATATCTAGCAATTCTACTTCTAGGTGTTGGTCCTTTGGGAAATTCTTGCAAATTGGTATCATCAACATGCTTATAATAGAATATTAAAGCAATCCAAGTGCTCATTTCAGGAATACAAATAAATTGTGCTACTGAACCCAATGGAATATCATATGTCTTTAAAAATGAATAAACCATAGCTATGTGTAATAATATGGATAAATCATTGAAATATTGAATGAAATATGTTAGTTTAAGAAGATACATAGGATGCAATTATTTTGAACATCAGTAATGAGAATTGAAACATTACCTAGGGAAACAGGCACATGATAAAAATGTATACTTAACAAGGAAGAGAATACTAAAAATAGAATTTAGTTTAGTGGCCATCTCTGAGAGGAAAACAAGATGGGAAAGAGAGTCTACAGATATAAAGCTACTACTAGTAATGTTTTAATTAAGTTGGGTGATGTGTTACCTGATATATATGTGAGTTACCAAATATATATCAGGTAACCCTATATATATAGATAGATCTATACAGATAAATGTCATGTAACCTGATATATATGTATACTAGTTTATATATACATATAAATTTGTATGCCTCAATTTATAGTAAATTATTTTAAATATATAAAGACATGATGGTTAAATAATAATGATAATATGCAGCATTAAAACTTATATTTAGCAAAATAATAATGCAGTTTTAGATTCCAAAATTTGACTTGATATCTGATGTATTTCCAGTAAACCTTTATTGTTTGATGGCTTGGAAGCACAACTATGATGCATTGGTATATGTGCCCAGAAAGAGGTGCTAAAGAATTGGCTATGCAGATTTTTCTTCAAGTACTTAAGAGCTGCTGCTTGGGAATAGTGGAAGGCAAGGGACCAGAGGAATTTGTAAGAGATGAGAAGTCTTGTCAGCAGGTAGGGACAAAATTAAGCGCAATTTAAGTTATTACTGTTAACATGACCCACATATTACATACAGGCCTGTGGAAATTCAAGTGACATTATAATGAGAATGCTCCTTACTGACTGTGTGTGTGTATATATATATATATATATATATATATATATATATATATATATATATATACGTATATATATATATATATATATATATATATATATTTACTGAACAGATATATATATATCCTGAACAGTTTTAAGAGATTTGTCAAGATCTTCAACTTATGTTCCCTATCCTGAAACTGATCTAACAGCTTGCCTGCTTGCTAGGCCTCATGTTGGTCCCCCTTTCACAATCACCTTTTCCCATTTGGCAAAAGAAAGGCTTCACTTCACCCATCTCCACTACATTGCTCCAGGCTATAAAAATCATCTGGGGGATGAAGGGACAGTTAAAATTATTGGTGTTCACATTGCTCCAGGCAATGAACCAGGGGCTTAGTGCTTACATTTATAAAAATGAAAACCAGATGTGCAATTGATGTTGAACCCGGTCTCATTCTAGCATAAGTAATATTCAACCATAGATACATAAAATAATAAGAGAAAAAGGGGCTCAACCTTTCCACGAAATATTAAAATGTATAAAATTTCAGCATACATATGTATGTTTGCTGCAGAGAAATATGATAAGGTGAGTAATAAAGACTTCTCACACATAAAAATATTTTATATTAGCATATAATTCCGTAAGAGAATTTATATAAAAACCCAGATTGAAGTAGGAAAGGAGAAATGTGAAGTTTTCAAATTAGAGGTCAAGTTGTTCATA
Organism: Geosciurus inauris; assembly: GCA_004024805.1. Classification (NCBI taxonomy): domain Eukaryota; kingdom Metazoa; phylum Chordata; class Mammalia; order Rodentia; family Sciuridae; genus Geosciurus; species Geosciurus inauris. The sequence continues at coordinate 43,328 of PVHX01014999.1, read as the reverse complement.
TATTTTTACATGGATGATAGTGAGTGGGTATCCACTCTTTCATTGAATACACTTAATATGTGTAAAGTTCTAAATTTTAATTGCAATTATTTTCAATGTACCAGCAATCACATCCTTTGTTAACTATTGAAACATATGCTAAAACATGACAAATGCCACCTGAAAATATTGCAGATAGAACCAGACCCAATTCCATAAATTCCTCTCTGATTCTGCTCCCTCTGAGCCATAAGACCTCTCATGCACTCTCACGTGCTCTACTTGTTTCCAGCAAGCTTCGGCAATTTCTTTAGGTAATTTTATTCTTTATATACATTAATATTATGAATTCCTTTTTCCTACTTTGGTTCTAGAAATGTCCTCTTTATTGATATTCATCACCTATTTCTCTTACCCAAGAGTATCTTGGCCATTATTAGACATTTTTTCATGTAAAACTTTGACTCAACTTCTAAAGTTCTGAAGAAGCAAAATGGAAGCTCATTGGAATTTTTATCAGAACTGTATTGAATTTAGAGAAAAATTACATATTTACTGTATTGAATATTCCTATCCATGAACATTGTATATGTTGAAATTTTAGATCCTCAATATCATTTTTTAAATTTATTCTAATTCAGTATACATGACAGCAGAATGCATTTTGATTCATTGTACACAAATGGAGCACAACTTTTCATTTCTCTGGTTGTACTCAATGTAGAGTTGTACCATATGTACAGTCATACATATACCTAGGGCAATGATGTCCATATCGTTCCACCATCTTTCCTGCCTCCGTATCTTCTCCCCTCCCCTCTCTCCCCTTGACCAAAGCTCCTTCATTCTTCCCATGCTCCCCCTCCCCATTATGGATCAGCATTCACTTATCAGAGAGAACATTTGGCCTTTAGTTTTTTCAAATGTGCTTACTTCGCTTAACATGATATTCTCTAACTCCATCCACTTACTTGAAAATACCATACTTTTATTCTCTTTTATTGCTGAGTAATATTCCATTATGTATATATATCACAATTTCTTTATCCATTTATCTATTGAAGGGCATTTAGGTTGGTTCCACAGTTTAGCTATTGTGAATTGAGCTCCTATAAACATTGAAGTGGCTGTGTCACTGTAGTATGCTGTTCTTAAGTTCTTTGAGTATAGACTGGGGAGTGGGATAGCTGGGTCAAATGGTGGTTCCATTCCAAGTTTTCTAGGGAATCTCCATAATGCTTTCCAGATTGGTTGTACCAATTTGCAGTCCTACCAGCAATGTACGAGTATATCTTTTCCCCCACATCCTCGCCAACTCTTACTGTTGTTTGTATTCTAGATAACTACCACTCTGACTGGCGTGAGATGAAATCTTAGAGTAGTTTTGATTTGCATTTCTCTAATTGCTAGAGATGTTGAACATTTTTTCATATATTTGTTGATTGTTCTTTTGAGAAGTGTCTGTTCACCTCCTTAGCCCATTTATTGATTGGGTTGTTTTTTTGGTGTTAAGATTTTTTAGTTCTTTATATATTCTGGAGATCAGTGCTCTATCTGACTGTGTGGCAAAACTATGACTTGAAATGCAATTAAATAAACTAATAAAAAATTAAAAAAAAAATTTGTTCACAGAATGTAGGCTTTCTGTTCACCTCATGGATTGTTTCTTTTGCTGAGAAGCTTTTTAGTTTGAATCCATCCCATTTATTGATTCTTGATTTTATTTCTTGCATTTTAGGAGTCTTGTTAAGGAAGTCGGGGCCTAATCCGACATGATGAAGATTTGGGCCTACCTTTTCTTCTATTAGGTATAGGGTCTCTGGTCTGATTTCTAGGTCCTTGATCCACTTTGAGTTGAGTTTTGTGCATGGTGAGAGATAGTGGTTTAGTTTCATTTTGCTGCATATGGATTTCCAGTTTTCCCAGCACCATTTGTTGAAGAGGCTATCTTTTCTCCAATGTATGATTTTGGCACCTTTGTTTAGTATGAGATAAGTGTATTTATGTGGGTTTGTCTCTTTGTCTTCTATTCTATACCATTTGGTCTACATGTCTGTTTTGGTGCCAACACCATGCCATTTTTGTTACTATAGCTTGTAATATAGAATAAGGTCTGGTATTGTGATGCCTCCTGCTTCGCTTTTCTTGCTAAGGATTGCTTTGGCTAAACTGGGTTTCTTATTTTTCCAAATGAATTTCATATGGATCCTCAATATCTTAAATGTCATAACATTTTCATTTTTTTCAACATAGGCCTAAGCATATTTTCTGTTTATCTGTGTTTAAATGTACCTGAAATTCATTTACTGTGTTTCTTTCCCCAACAATTACGTGTTTCCTTTACAACAATTCAATTTTAGTTACTTCTTAAAATCTCTCTGGTCATTTTGAATAATCTTTTGTTGCCTGCTAGTTTCTATGATTCTATTTTATTTCCATAAATATTCTCATAATTATGTACATTTTTATTTACTCATTTTAATAATTGTAGTTCTTGAGTGTATTGATTTGATGTCATTTCCATTGAAATTTACAATGGTGATTTGTTTCCTTGTGTTTCATAATCATTGACTGGGTGTTCATTTTTAGCCAATCTATACTTTCTTACAGAAAGGATTTGCATATGCTTCTTCTTGGAAGTATAAGGCTCTAGATATCCATGACTAGTTAATTCAAATGCCTAGGCTTAGTATAAGAATCTTAGGTACAAGTCCTTCCACTAGCCTAGGCAGAGCAAAACCATTTGTGTGTGTGTATGTGTGTATGTATTTGTGTGTGTACATGTGTGTATTTACTTCTGGTTTATAGCTCTGATTTCAACTCATTTATGGTTTAGTTTTGTTCTTATTCTATTTTTAGTTTCTTACAGGATTTTATTTTTTCCTGATATCCCAGAAATGCCATAAAACTATACTTAATGTAAAAATTAAATTTCATGTAAAACTTAGAGGTGTCATATTGGTGAAATCCACTAAAATGCTGATAGAGAATTCCACAGGAAAAGAGAATTTAACATAAAAAATATAAGAAGTGCATAATTAAAGAGTAATCTTTTTAAACTACACATATTTGGTTTTAATGGAAACTCACTGCATTATCTTTCTTTTCTCCTTTCTCCACCTGCAAAAACTGCTCAGTCTCCAAACAGGATCATATCCCCTGAGGTTTCCTTTGAATGTGATCCATTTGGAGCAAATGGAAAAGAAAGAATAATAGAACAAGCACCGTGAAGAATAGAACAGAGAACCCCCTCCCAGGTCTAATCAGGAAGCATTTCTCTCCCCTTGGGACAGAGGATCATTACAACATCTGCCCTTTGGTGTTTCACAACTACTACAGACCAGCAAGTGCTGTGTGTCTCCCATTCTTCCCCTTCCTGAATGAGAATAGTTATTGAGGTTATTCTGAACTTGCATCCCCAGTATATATTGGATGCATGTGGAGCAGATAACTTGCCTTTTTGGTTTATAAGTTTTGGTTCAAATCACTTACAGACATGAAGAACATTTATCTCTCATGTAAGGACTACAATGTGTCACCCAAGATCTTGCATTGGACTTGATATCCTGCAATTTCTGGGTTTTCTCCTTCAGGAGCAAGTGTCTGTTCTCTACAGTAAAGAAAATGAATCGAATATTAGTGCCTAGGAAACCAACTATTGTAATCAGTGATATCTACTGCCACCACCAATACAAAATCCCAGTTTGCTTCACTTCCTCATAGGTTTATCTGTTTACAGGTGATCATAACAATAATACTTGCTTCAGCCGACAAACCATAAACAGAAGGGTATATGCACCAACTTTAAAAATAAGTATGTGATTTGCTATAATTTGCTTTCCTTCCCCTTCCCTTTCCCCTTCCTAATCTCCTCCTCCTCCTCCTTCTTTTGTGGTTTACCCAGGGATGCTTTACCACTGAGCTACATCCCCAGCCCTTTTTCAAAAATGTTTAATTTTGAGACAGGATGTTGCTAAGTGGCCCAGGCTGGCCCCAAACTTGTGATCCTCCTGCCTCAGTCTTCTGAATTGCTGGGATTCCAGGTATGCACCACTTTACCCTTCCTATAATTTTCTTTCTATTTCAGTGACAGATAAATTTCCAAGATTGTAGATGGTATAATACCCTGGGTTTCGGAGTGAGAGAACTAAAGACAGCACCCAGTCATCTGAGGATGGCTTTATAGGAACAAGAAACCTATTTTTGTTCTGAACCTCTGGATCTGGGGATTGTGCAATGCTACAGCATTACCTAGTCCATCCTGATTGATACAAAGACCAAACTGGGAGACAGAGAATTCCAGTTATAATCAGCCCTGCCCCCTAATATTGTTATAACAAGTCCTTTGATATCTGTGAACTGGGGTTTTTAAAATCTGTAATGCAGAACTAATTATTCTTTCTTTGTTTGCTCCCCAGGCTTGTTTTGGGTTTTCAATGTAAGTAAAGGTGTTTGAAAAATGCAAAGCATGTGCAAATATATGCCAGAAGTATCATTAACAACACTGAATTGGCATCTTCTCATCCATATAATACCAATCTCAAGAAAAAAAACATTGGAGAAGTTATGAAAACTCAAGATTTAAATCAGATAATAATGGAATGAAAGACTTAATAATTTCAGTGTGGAGTAGCTATATTGCCATCTAAAATATCAGAATAACTATGTATACCCTCTTTATAATCACAATTTTTTTCAAAAATCTTCAATGTTTCTGAAATTCAGTCATAAAAGTGAATAACAAAAATAAAACCAAAGGTAATTTTAGAAGAAAAATATTTATTTTTGACCATAGAAAAATATTTTATTTTTATGTTGTTTGATTTCAAAGTGAACATTGAGTTGGCAGCTTGCTTGCCACACATTCTAGAGTCAAGCTTATTAAACTATCTTATTTTCAAAGTCCATCTGCCTTTCCTGTTGTCCTAAATTCTGAGCCCCTGGGGTTGATCTTTGTCTACCAATGAGATCACCACATTACAAAGAACAAACTAAACAGTTGTATAACATGCCCTTCCCATTATTTTCCGAAAACCTAAAGGTTGGAAAATAGTTTGTGACCATTTTTCAGAGTAGGAGCCTTTCAGCAGTTCTGAATTGGTCAATGAAGAATATAAACTGATTTCTAAAACTGTCAGTGAGAGGGAACTCTGGGTCTTGTGGGATTGTTGATTTTGGCTTGCTCTTTGCTGTGTTATGAATGTTCAAGAAGTAGGGTGGAGTCCCCTCCTAATTCTATGAAGTGCTACTGTGCTGACTGGTACTATCACAGAAATGATGATGATATGTAATGAATAATTACACACGAAACCCTGAGTTCCTTCTTTTATTAGGCACCTGGAATGGATTAATTATATCTGTTCTTCTAGTTTTGCATTGGGAAGTCTAAAAGATTCATGTTTCATTTTGAGCTGTATAAGCTTTACTGGTTATTTATGCTCAAACTAGGTGTTAAATAACTTCTAATGCTAAGTGAAAGCTTCTGTTTTGCTGGTCACTGTTCTAATTTTTTCATCTATAACTCTCTATATTTTTTTCATCTATAACTATTTTTTCATCTATAACTCTGCCATAAATATAATTTTATGTCTTCAAACCATTTCTTTGTTACTTATAGAAAGGCAATCGTTCATTTCTAAAACACACACTAAATTCTTTAGTTGAAATAAGTAAATAAAGTATAAAATACATGTAATATCAATAAGGAACATTTTGTCACTTGTAACCCAAATAATATGACTCTGACTTTTTGAGAGGACATTTGTGCATGTTAGAAAATATAGTTCTCAGATATTCACCTTCATATTTTTTATGTCTCAACAATATCTTTACACTTTAGATAGAGTTTCATTACTATGTTTTATGGAAGCTGCCATAGCAATGTCACTCTTTCCTCCTAGCAGAGTAAAAGTAAAAGGTAAGATTTCATACTAAGGTTTAATGTATATTTCTCAATGTGTAATTCTAAACATTTTTGAAGAATTCTGTGTTCTAATTACCCAGTTGATTCATATTTTTAAAAATGTCAAACCAAAACATGTTTTTAAAATATGCTGTGGCTAGAAACAAATGGTGTATAAATATTAAATAAAAAAGACTAAGTTATCTCCCTGCTAAAAGGATTTTCTTCCCAATGTCCTTATTTTTCTAAGCAGTTTTTATTTAACTGAATTCTGCTTCGTACTTCTTTGCTTAATAGTTTCTTAGGTTCAGCCTAATTCTAGAAATTACATACAAAATGGTGCATATTTTATTACCTAAGGTGAGATTTGTTTCCTCTTTTTGGAAATTGCTTATTTACTAAAACTAAGATTTATAAAAATAACAAAATAAAAAGTTATTAAAAAATTCATGATTGCCAAAAATTACTTTTTAACATAATGCAATTTTAACAAAAATGGGTTTTATAAATTGAAAAAATGTCTATAGAAAGGAATGAAAAATTCTTAAGACTCAGTATTTTGTTGATTTTTAATATTTCTTAATTTATCAAGAGAGGAAACAAAAGGAGAAACTAAGTATGTTTATAATCTTTTATTATTCAAGCAAAATCTTTCCTCCTAAAATTTTTTAGGAAAAGTTTTTTATTTAGGTTGTACTAGAAAATTATTTTAAAACTGTATGACATGTTATATTAATTAAATAAATTTAAGACCTTGCCTATGTATTTTGAATATGGAAATAGTTTACTAATTACCATCAAGTATACAAGGTGGATGTTATGCTGTTTTTCTAAAGTACAGAGAAAAATTTATCATATAACAATTTTAGCAAAGATCTGGGTTGGTGTCATTTTTTTATGGCTTAATCAGATCAAAATTTTTGGAACTCTTTAAAAAATGTATTATCAGGATTTTCAGAGCAAAGAATTTAAATCATAGAATTTCAGAAATTAGAACGACTTAGTTCCTATCTAGTTCTATCACATAATTTCCTAGAAAATTGTAGATATGTTGTAATAAAATATTCTAAAAATAACAAAAGCATTTGCCACTCATTAAGTACTTCTAACATGCTACTGGGACATGTTGGTAATCTCTTCCTAACAATCTTAAGTAATATGTTAAATTGCTCACTTTCATTTATTATGTATTTATGTTGAGTATTAACCCCAGATGGCATCTTTGGGTACAATTCCTGTGTCTGGTAAAAGAACATTTCACAGAAAGGTTTTCTGGTGTGGCTTTTTGTTTGTTCGTTTGTTTTTAAGCAACAACTTTCATTTATTTGCAAATACATAGAAGGTTCTCCTTTTGGGTAAAATGTGGAGATTTATATAAGCAACTTAGAGCAACTTAGGATTTATTATTGAATAATAAGTGATGTGCCTTTAGATGTACTGTGCAATATAACATATATAATGAACAAAGTAGCCACATGAAACTGTTATGTTTTTCCCCAAGCATGAGCTATCCTATTATCACAATCTCATAAACAACTTGAGAATACTTTACAAAAAATTATTCTTTAAAAGCAGCAAGCATTGTAATGTTTAGATATAAAAATTCTTCATATCTGTGACTATGGTAATTTTACTGATCATAGAACTGATGAGTAGACTACAGATGTCTTTCCTTTAGCTTTACTAAAATAAGATAAAACGAGCAAACACAATGGACAATGACACATCCTGATATCAAAAGGTATACTTAAATTATCTTGTTTTACCTTTCTAATGAAAAAAGTACATTTGTTTTTTGAAAGTTTTATACTGCATTTAAATTGGCAAACAGATATATACATATATATATACATGCATATGTGTATATTTTGGAGATGCATTATATAAAAGTAAGGTGAACAATGTATATATTTATATATGTAAATGTGTGAATCTGTTATGTGTGTGTACATATGTACAAACATACTTTATTAATTTTTTTTTTTTTGGTACCGGGGATTGGACTCAAGGGTGCTTAACCACTGAGCCACATCCCCAGCCCTATTTATTTTTTGGGGGGGATCTTTATCCATCTGACTGAAAATAGTTGGGTTTTTTTTTTTTTTTTTTTTGGTACGAAGGATTGAGGGGCACTTGGTACGAAGGTCAGGGGCACTTGACCGCTGAGCCACATCTCCAGCACTATTTTGTGTTTTTATTTAGAGACAAGGTCTCACTGAGTTGCTTAGTGCCTCGCCGTTGCTGAGGCTGGCTTTGAACTCACAATCCTCCTGTCTCAGCCTCTCAAGCCTCTGGGATTACAGGAGTGTGCCACCGCACCCAGCTTATTCATTTTTCATATCTTCTTTTCTTGTAATATGTCATGAAGTTTGGTCCATCTCAGGATTTTTCTAGCTCTTTTATTCCCTTTAAGTGCTGCACAGTATTTTATGATAGATGTGGCCTTTTTGATGACAACATTTACTAAAACACATAAATTGGTTGTTAATGGTGGGCTAGCACAATATTTTTCCATCATTTAAAAATTACTACTCTCACTGTTGGCAAAGGCTTCACCCAGGTACATTATTACCCCTAAGCACCGTCTCCTTATGTTCATCTCTCAGCCACAACAGCAATATGTGAAAGGCTTTTGCTGCAGTTTGTCTTTCCAGCTGTGAGCCTAAAAATTATAACTGTTGTTGGAGGTGTAGACAGTTAAATGGAAAGAAAAGAGTGAGAAAGAAAAGATGCCCAGTGCTGAATATCCTGCTGTGCTGCTTGTTTTTCTGCCTCCCATACCCAATTGTCACAGTTTATATGAGATTCATTAATCAAGCTGGTACTCGGTGGTCGTGACAGTTGCAATGTCTTTTAAATAAAATGCTTCCTTGGTGACACCATGACCGAAGGATGGTACAGCTGTACCCGTCACAGAACAAATACATTCATTCGTCCACTGAGAAAGCCATTTTTTCCCTTCCTTACACTAGCAGCAATTTTCTCTTTAAAAATAAAGCAAAATCTCACTTGTAAGACAGAGGTCTTGGACAATAGTCACATCTATCTCTGTAAAGCCAAGAATCAGCCTCAGAGTTGCTGAATTCATTTTCAGCTTTTATTGGAGAAAGGTTGTTGTTAGGAGAATGAGCAAGCCGAATTTCATCTGCTGAGTTCTGAGACTTTAATTTTTCAGATAAGGAGTACAACAAAAAGCCTTGCTCCCCTCACCCTCGAACTCAATACTCCAATAAACTTTGTAAAATTCTACATTTTGAATTCAATAATTTTCTGTCACTACTATGTATTTCTCTAGCTGCTTTACAAACCTCAAATTAACAAGATTAATACCAATAGGTCACACAATACTAGGTAAAATGTCCAATACCATAGTAACCAATTTAAAAAATGAGATGACAAATCTGAATGGTATTATGATTCTCATATTTATGCTTGTATGAATAAAGTTATTCATTCCAGAATGTTAACAAGATGTCTTTCATTTATCATTAAAACAACATATGTCATATACATGGCTAAATTATTGAAGTACTTTTAATATTAGTAATTTCATACAAATGTTTAGCAAGAATAACCAGTCAAAATTCATTAGTGATCAATTAGGATAGATTATTTCTCTTGGCTATCATTTATTTTCCTAATAACTCGCTTTTTTTCTAAAATGGGTCAGTATGAAATAAGTCATTTCACACTTCTATTTTTTAATAAACTGGAACTATTTAAAGAAATTAGTTATTCTCTTGCAAGTTATTAATCCTTATGGATATTATAAATCATGTTTTTATCCCTTAAATTTGATATGCTCATTTTCACTTTAATTATTGTATACTAATATGATAGTACTTCAGTAATTGTATTAGTTCTACTTCTAATACATTTTGTAAAAATTCAATTTATTCTAAAATTAATCATACTTGACTTCATAGTGCAAACATCTCATGGTTAGGAGAAACTCATTTTCAAGATGGTTAGATGAAAGTGTAAAAAGGGAACATTAATTTTTTAAAAATTTTATTCAGTTTGGTTCCCAGATTTGAATTTTGTGGCTCAGTGTTTGGTACACAAATCTAATAATTTAAGCTAGAATCCAAAAGATTCATAGTCAAACTTCTTTATCTTTCTTTAGCAAAGGATATGATATTAGTAAGAATCATATTATCTATAATCCATGATAAATAATATAGATTTTTAAATATCTAGGGAGAATTAAACCTTTGAATCTTAGCTGTGTTGAAGAGATGCTAGGTTCATGACAAGGGGTTAAACTTTTTCATGGTTACTATATTTGAGAAGAGTCATTCTATGCATTTGTAGAATTTACCACTTCGTTTAGCAATTGCTAACTTAACAAATGGTTAAGTTGGAAAAAAAATAACTGCAAAACAAAGATAAAAAGAATCATTATCCTTAAAATACAACTTTTATTTTGAAAATTCTACCAACCAATTATTCTTAATGTAAAGTTTATCATTTAATTTAATTGGGGTCAATTCCTTTTTCACCTACATTGCTGAAAAGTAGAAACTTTTTCCTAATGGTTTTGACTTCATAGCTTATGAACCTATATTTTTTATTTGTTTTATTTAGGCTTACATGTTAACAGTGCAATTTGATTCATTGTACATAGAGGATAACATATCAATTCTCTAGTTGTAAGTTGTATAGAATCACAACATATATGCAGTCATACTAAAAGCAAACCACTTAAGTATTTTCTTCCTGTTATAACTATTTTCCCTATTTAAAAATGGAATCGAAGTCTCTTTGCTTAGATGATAACATAATCTTTTTAGTAGTCCTATGATATGAAGTATGAATTAGAGATGTGGAATGTAATAAAGACAGCAGCAACAAGAAAAAAAAAACAGCAGCAGAAACAACTTATATTTACTTGGTATTTTTGTTTTGCAGTCATGGTGCTTAAAGCTTTGTATATTCTATCTCATTTAATCCTCACAATCCAGAGGCAGGTAAATATAGTAATGGAAACTATAAAGACTCTAAAGTTTAAAATGTTTGCTCTACTGACAGCTAAAAGTAACCAACCTGGCTGGAATTTAAACCAGATCTGTTTGTTTCTAGAGCTCATTGCACTACCATTTTGATAAAAACAGAATAGATGTCTTTTACCAAATATCCTCTATCATCATTGGTAAGATCTGCCTTCCACAGAATGCTAAGACATAGACATGATTTGGCCAAGTTCTTTGCCATTGTATAACAAGAATGGCCTTTCCTCTAGTTTCCAATAACATATCCCTCAATGCTATCTGAAAGTTCATCAGAATATTTTTGACCATCCATATTTTTACCAATATTCTGATTGAACCACTTATGTAATCTCCTAAGAATATTGAGGCTTTCTTTGCAAACTTCCTCTTCAGCTGAGCCCTCATCAGGATTTGCCTTAATGGTCCATTCATGGATGTACAGGCTTTCCCCAACATGTACCTCCAAATTCTTTCAGCCTCCACTCATTGCCAGGTTCCAAAGCCACTTTGATATTTTCAAATATTTGTTACAGCAACACCCCAATTCTTGGAGCCAGTTTCAGACTTAGTCTGTTCAGTTTTCTGTATCAAAATACTTTTAGATGGGTAATTTATGAACAACACAAATGTATCTTTCATAGTTGTGGAGGTTGGGAAGCCTGCGCTCGCAGTGCTGGCAGATTTAGTATCTAGTGCTGAGTCTTCTCATAGATGATAGCTTTTCTGTGTCCTCACATGGTGGAAGCAGCAAAGATCTCTTTAACTTCTTTTGTAAGGGCACTAAAACCATTTATGTGTTATGAGGCACCCTCATAACATAATCACTTCCCCAAAAGCTCCAGCTCTTAATACTATCACATGGGATATTAGTTTCTATCATATGAAATTTGGAGGATACCAATGTTTGGACCACAAAAAATTATGTTGAATAAAGATAACAATAAATGGAAAATTAATATTTGGATATTATGGTTGCAAGTTGAAATCATAAAGCCCTTTAAACACTCACATCTTTGAAAAGGTATAAAATGTTGAGAAAATTCAGATTCACCACAAATCTAGGTATAGAAATTATAGTATTTTTCAATCAATCCCTTTACAATCTCAGAATGTTCTGTGTTCAATTAAGCAATGATAGCAGATGTAACTTCATTCCTCAGTCCTAGGAAAATTGAGTTAATGTACAGACATGGTAACAACAAGTAAATAGTTCTCCAGGTTGGGTTTTTAAATGACAAATTAAAAATAAATGGAAAATGTTTGAAAGGTGAAATTTAAATAAAATATTTGTGGAAGTTCAGGGTTGATGGTGAAACTGTTTAAAAACTACTGCACTGGGCCCTGTACTAGATTTTGCTCTGTCTGCTTAATAAAAGAGAAGGATTTAGTAATATTTTTGTAAGTTGATTAATAGAGTCTGTCAGTTTAAATTAAGCAATTGCATTGTGTTTTTCTCTGGGCAATTAATTTAGTAATTAATAACTTAAATCATTCATTTTTAATAATAAAGCCATTAATATAAGGATAAACATATGAGCCTAAAACTATCAAAAAAGACATAAATATTTTTAAATTCTTTATTATGTATGGCAAATATTAAACACAATCCAGAGTCAAGAAAATAATTCAATAAAGTCCCATAAACCTATCATTTTATTTCAACACTATCAATTTATAGTCAATCTTGTTTTATCTAAGTTGCTTCATTCCTCCTAGCCTTAGCCATGGATCAATTTGAAGTAAATCCCAAATGACATTTCATTTCTTCTCAAGTATTTCAGTGGGCTTTCTCAAAGATAAAATCTCTTTTAAGGAACATAATCATAATCCCATGATTCCCATAATTCCTTACTATCATCAACTATCCAGCCAGTGAGTTCATAGTTCTCTTATTGTTGTATAATTTTAAACTTTGCATGAATCAGGATCAAAATATATTCCATACACTGCAGTGGGTTGATGTATTTATAGAAACAGTCTAGATTTTTGTGGATCACATCTTGAATTTTTCTGTCCTCTGCATTTCTTGCAGATTGATACCTGAATGTACAATAATGGTTCTCCATTAGGGGCAATTTTTGCCTGGAGACATTTTTGGTTGTCACAGTAGAGGGAGGTGCTCTTGTCGTCTAGTAAGGAGAGGCTGAGGGGGCTGCCAGCATTCCTATAATGCACAGGACAAGCCCCTCAACAAAGAATTATCTGGCCCAAAATGTCAATAGTGCCAAGGTTGAAAAACTCAGAAGTTTTAATGTTTCCCCCCAAATTTACAGTTTGTCTAAATATTTTGATCTCCATATTTTAGTACTGATTGCTTTGAATCAATTTTAATTATTTTTAACAAATGTTTGAAATATCATTTCAAATGGGTTAAATTATTTGACTAGGGAGAACTCAAGAGTATAATAAGAATTAGCATTTTCATTTGTTCCCTAATCAGATTATATATTTATTCACTAAAATATGATTACACTCAGGAATTTTGATATTCTCAATAAAATTGTGCTTAAGGTATGGGCTTATTTTATATACCACTCATTTCAGATTAGTCCTGCTGCCTCATTAATGTGCATTTTCTGAACCTACTATGACAGTAGAGAAAAATTTAGTATTTATAAAATGATCTACAAAATTGTGAGCAAATTCATACAAATGGCAATAAGTCTGCTTCTCATATGTGCAACTATAATTAAGTTTGAAATTTTTTTAAAAAGCCATCTGTCCTGGCTTTTGAAAAAAATAAAACAACATCATCTAGAAGAAAATGGAAAGATTATCTAATTTGCAAATGGTTCGTCTTAAAAGTTAGTCACTAAAATGCACTACAGACACATTTTTTACTGGCAGTAATCTTGTTTGTTTTTAAGAAGAAAACTTCTGAGTCCCAATTCTGCCAGTCAATTGAACACAATTTTTATGTATTTTTGTTCTATGCCTCCCTTTAAAAACTATCTTTAAGCTGGGTGTCGAAGCGCACACCTGTAATCCACGCGACTAGGGAGATTAGGGCAGGAGAATTTCAAATTCAACACCAGCCTCAGCAATTTAGCGAGGTTCTAAGAAACTTAGCAAGAATCTGTCTCAAAATAAAAATAAAAATAAAAAGGTCTGGGGATGTAGCTCAGTGGTAAAGCATCTCTGGGTTTAATCACCAGTACCAAAAAAAACTTTAAAAAAAAGAAGGTGAGCAATGGAATGATGTGTATTTGGAGAATGTATAATGGGTAACAGTTCATTAATCTTGAACTCTAAAAATATTCTTATCACAAAGATCGAAAACAAGATAAAGACGAAGAACCCTATAAAATATTAACTAATATAATTTTGAAATTTTACCAAAGCCCTGTTTTTGAGGTAATGGCTCAGGTATTCTCTTGGTAAATATATTAATGACATCACTTAACATGCATGAGTATTTGGATCAACCTACAAAAACATCAAGCACTATTTTAAAAATGGATAGCTTTTCTAATTATTTATTTCTTTGATAATGGTATACTCACATATAAAAATTTGCTTAAAATATATTAAAATTTTTAATAAAAATATCTTAAAATAGAATATTGTATTATATATGATTGGTTACAAGGACTAGCAATCCAACTCAAAGTGCTTTAAATAAGTGAACTATTTTTCTTCATGTACTTAAGGAATACATAAGAAACCAGTGTGGCAGACCCTATTAATGATTCACCTCCTTCTACTACCACTTATTTCCTTCCAGGAAAAGCCTGCCCCCTACTGTAGAGGTAGAAAATGATAGATCTTCATCTACCCAGCCTCCTTTGCAGAGAGTGTTTGGCACATGATCCAATTTTGGCCAATGAGATATATATATAAGAAGTCAAGTTGGGAATCAGTAGAAAAGATTTTTATGCTCGACTAATAAGAAAGAGATCTTGAGGAGAACGCACTTTTCTTTCCATTCTTTTGGACCGTGGTTGATCAGGAGATATGGGTGAAGAGCCCTGATTTGTTCTACTTAATGATTGCTAGAACAAACTACCCCGAACTCCTTGTTATAATGAGGAAAATAAATGCTTGTTTTTAATGGAATGTTTTATTCTTTGTAGCCAAAAGCACTCTAACTTTATTGCTGCCTTGAGGCACTGTTAGCTTAAGGTATATTACCCATTATTTGTCTTTTTCTATCAACTCTGTATTCCTCAGCAGTGGCTTCATTATTGGGCTCCAGGTAGTGGCCCCATGCAGGTTCAACCTGATGACATATTATTGATATTGACTTCAGTCTAAAAAGAACTTCCTGCAAAAGTGTTCTTAGAGCAGTCCTAGGATTTGGTCAGAGTCATATGACTTGATCTTTACATCCTTTCCTGAAACAGATATATCTCTCTGGCCAGGACACAGAGCATAATGATGAGGTCTCTTGACTACTGCCAGAGCTAGAGATGGGAGTTCACATATCCAAACCACACAGAGAGTAGAGCGATTTCCCAATGTTGTTAATTGGAAAATGTAGGCAGATGCTCTATAGACAGACAAAACAAGTAAGTAAAAAAACTCAGATGTTCAATGCAATAATAAAAAATATTGGCATGGCCTAAGTATAGAAAGTAGAGTGAAAAAAGCAGAACCTTTTAAAAATTTCTTTTTAGGTATATATGACAGTAGAGTATACTTTAACATATCATATGTGTTCGGAGTATAACTTATTCTACTTAGGATCTTGTGGTTGTACGTGATGTGGAGTTTCATTGGAGGTGTATTCATATATGAACATAGGAAAGTTATTTCCAGTTTATTCTATAGTCTTTCCTGCTCCCATTCTCTCTTCCTTCCCTTCATTATCCTTTGTCTAAGCCAATGAACTTCTATTCTTTCCTGTCCACCCTTTGTTGTGTGTTAGCATCCCCATATCAGAACATTTACCTTTGGACTTTTAGGATTGTCACTTGGCATGATAGTCTCCAGATCCATCCATTTACTAAAGTCATAAAGTCATTCTCTTTTATGACCAAGTAATATTCCATTAGGCATATGCTATCCATTCATCTGTTGAAGAGCACCTAGATTGGTTGCATAGAAAAAGCAGAATCTTGAAAGTTCTATTGACTAAATCTTTTAAAGATATCATTCATTAAACTCATATATTGTGAGTATCATGTAGGTTCTGAGAATACAGAATATAAGACCCACGTCACCTGCTCTTCCAGTTTAATGAGATAGAAATGAATACTCATAGCATAGCAGATAAATTTCATCTGTAATGTGTGTCATTGTTTTGCAAAGGAAAGGCAGAAGAGGAGCATCTAAGTCAGTCTAAGGGTGAGTGAAAGTACCCACAAAATCATTCAAGAGTGGATAAGAAGGCAACTGAGATTTTGGAAGTGAGAAAACCATGAGAAAAATTGGGGGGGGGAGTGAACTCTTGGTGCATTTGATTAATTCTAGGCTATAAGTGGCCTTGGGCAAGTTTTCTAGTCTCTCTCTCTCTCTCTCTCTCTCTTTTTTTTTCTCATCAAGAATAAACAGGGATGGTTTGGAAGATAGGGACAGGGTGGGCAGGTTTGGAATTTTAAGTATTACTAGGTCTTTTATCTAAATAAATTTATCTAGATTAATCTGATTGATCTGTTACAACTGTTTGGTACAGATATCTTCAGTTCATGTCACAAAGACTTAAAAACAAAATTTTTAATTTTGACCAATCATGAAAGTAATGTATGACTTGGTTTCCTAAGATGTCAGTTCAGCCACTGAATAACAATCATTAAAGTCACTATGTTTGGAAAAGTTTCCCCTAAAATTAGCAACTCCTTTTTTATGGATAACATCTTAGAATTTTCCCCTAAGAAGTTCACTAGGAAGCTCTGTTGTTAAAGCTGAAGTAGTTTTGTTTCACTGAGCTATTTTTGATAAAAATCAAATAATTATAAAGCTAAGATTATGTTGGCTTTCCTTTGAGGACTGGGCATTAGAGGCTTCAAGTACTGATTCACACCCAGTTACCCACATTCTTTTCTTTCTTTCTTTCTTTCTTTCTTTCTTTCTTTCTTTCTGTACTGGGGATTGAATCCAGGAATGCTTAACCACTGAGCCACATCCCCAGCCTTTTTTAAATTTTTTTTTTTAATTTTGAGATAGGGTCTTACTAAGTTGCTCAGGGGTTCACTAAGTTACTGAGTCTGCCTTTGAACTTGCAATCCTCCTGCCTCAGCCTCCTGAGCTGCTGTGATCATAGGTATGTGCCACCACACCTGGCTGCTGGAACACTTTTATGTAATTATTGTGAAAATATGAATCACTCAGTCCTCATTGCACCCACCATGAAGTACATACAGTGAAGCTCAGAAAGTGAAGGGCAGAAAGTACCCAGATGGGTTAAAGAGGCTGAGAGAGCATTTTTCTTGGCATAGATCCCATGGTGAGAGACTAAGGACACAGAAAATTCACTTTGGTACCTATTTGTTTTTAAAGGCAAAATTTTTAAAGAGGATGAATTACTTTTTAAAAAAAATTGTTTGCTTAAGAAATATTGATTTATTCTTCATCTTAACTTTTGAATTTGGCCATGCTATCAAAAGACTTTTACAAAACAACCTCCTCCCTTTTCAAACTCACATTATTCTAAAATTTGTCTTCATGTGCATCCTAACTTGGAATGGACGTGTCTTGATAGCCAACTTCTTGAATTTCATCCTAGAAAACCTGTTCCTCTATAGAAATAAGAATTTTCTAGTCTTTTCTCAGCCCTGCTTTTTTTTTAAAATATTTATTTTTAGTTGTAGGTAGACAGAATATCTTTATTTTATTTTTATGTGGTGCTGAGGATCGAACCCAGTGCCTCACACATGCTAGGTGAGCACGCTACCACTGCGCCATAACCCCAGCCCTCAGCCCTGCTCTTTTAACCACTCTAAAACCACCTCAGCACCTATGATAAATTCTTGTGTCTATTAAAGTCAACATTTGAACGTGAGAGAGAAGCTAATATTTGGTGGATAAATTCCAAATGATTTCAATTTTGAGGCTTAGCATTTTTAGTGTCCTACATTTCTCATTAGATCCAAGAAATTACACTCAGGGAAAGAGGTATTTATTATGCTTCAGCTATTCTTTCAGAAATTAGAATGGAAGGAATAAAATGAGCTTTAAAAATATTTGAAAAAATACAGATCTATTCTGTTATAATGGGCTTGTTTATTTCAAAGTTTGATGGTGACTATAGGAAAAAACAGCAATGTCATACATATTGACCATATGATACATTAATTTAAAAGTATTTGTCATGACAAGGAATGAGAGGAATGAGATGCTCTATTTGTTTAAGTGATCAGAAAACTCATTTGGAGGACTAATGGGTTTTCTCTGGGAATCTGACTTAGAAAACTATAAAAGGGTGTGCACAGTTTATTTAAAATGTGCCTTTGTATTTGCTTTTATTGGAAAGTTTCAACCTTTTGTAGATGAGCCCAAGCGATTATTTTGGAAGACAGAGAGTTCTTAGGTTACACTGAGCTAATAGGATATTCAACTTGATGTAGTTAGTGAAGTGGAAAACCTAGAACAGGAAAAAGAGAAACTACTACAATTTAATTTTTAGTGGGATAAAAGAATTCATCTTAATTTACCATTCTTCAACAAAAGTGGTTTTCTTCTCTGGATTCCACACCATTAAGGGAAGTTCTGTTAAGAATTGTCCCTCTATACACCCCGGAAAGTGCTGCTCCAATCTGCTCAGCATAGCCTGTCTCAGCTTCTGGTATTTGCTATTGATGTGCTTGGGCTACATTTGAAGGTAAGGCTCTTGAGATGCTGCTTATCATCATATGGGCCTCCCTTCATTGACCCCCTTAAACCACAGACATGACCATCCTCTGAGGTTTGCAGGGGACTTTCTACAGGTTTTGCCATGACCATGCCTGCAGTCATCTTTGACAGCAGCACCAACATCAGAGACCTTTCTGGGGTGGATTGAAATATGCTTTTCTGCTTTTGATAAAAAGGTAACTATTAGGGGCTGGGGCTATGGCTCAACGGTTGAGCGCTTGCCTCGCATGCGTGAGGCACTGGGTTCGATCCTCAGCACCACATAAAATAAATAAAGATATTGTGTTCATCTACAACTAAACAAAATATTTAAAAAAAGGTAACTATTAAAATATGTATCACCTGTCTTGAGGACTCAGTCCATTGTCCTCATTCTGAGAATCAAGACAGCAAGACACTGAAGGCCATGCAGGGCCATTAGCCTGTGATTATAAATGGAGGCCACTAGAATTTTTTGAAACCATCCATCTACTTTTCCAACTAGGTAATACATGCATGTGATTCAAAATCCAAATGGCATAAAAATTTAAGCAATGAAAATCTTCTTTTCACTCATTTCTTAGTTCCCTTTACCAAAGAAAACCAGTCTGTTCATTCATAGGTATCATATGTGTAAATATCTTTGTATGTATAATTCTTCTTTTACCGTCTCTTTTCTCCTCCTCTTCCTCCTACTCATTTTCCTCCTTATCTTCCTCAACTTACTCTATTTTGTGATGGCATCAAAATTTACTTAGTAGTCTCATATTCATGAGGATTTAAATAGACGTGATTTTTTTCAACAAAGATACAAAAGAAATTCATTGGTGAAAAGCTAGTCTTTGCAACATAAGGGATTGGAGCAATCATATATCTAAAGGCAAAAACAAGACGAAAACACACAGACATCAGAATTTAGTATAAAGACTTTAATGAAAAATTAATTCAAATGAGATCACTTGACCCATTTCACTTAAATGTAAAACATAGTATTCCAAAACTTTTAAAAGAAAACTTAGGTGAAGATCTTCATGACCTGGGATTAGGCAAAGACTGGTAAACTTAACACTAAAAATATTACCCATAAAGAAAAAAATCATGAATTATACTTCATCAAAATTAAATACCACTTTTGCTCTGTGAAAAACACTTAAACAAAAGAAAGAAAAATTACAGTGTATAACACATTTTCAAATCACACACACACACAAAATCCTACAAAAAGTGATGTGCATCCACTGTATAAAAATCTCTTGAACCTGAACAATAGGACAAAAACCTCTCCAACTAAAAAAATGAGCACAAGACTTGAAGAGACATTTCATCAGAGAGACTATAAAAAAGGCAAATGTGCATATGAAAAGATCTTCGACATCATCAGCACATGGGAAATGCCAACCAAAAGTACACCAAGATACCACTTTAAAGCTAAAAAAGACATATAGCAGGTGCTGTGCCTCTGGAGCTCTTCAATATTCCTGATGGAACCACGCATGGTGTACATCATGGTACACCAACTCTATGAAACGGTAACTAATGGAGTATCCTAGACATTTGTAACTCCATTTTGGTTCTGGGACTCCATCTGGAACCAAACCAAAATTTATAAACCGCCAACAAAAAGAAACTTAAGATACCCTGTTTCTGTAACCACCCCCCTCCCAAGATCCCTAAAACACAAAAAGCCGTTGTTAACAAACCACCTGCATCCAAGGTCAATTCCAGTTTGTTCTTGTTCCTTGTCTAAAAGATATATAAACTTCCATTCAAGTGGCTGCTGTATCACCCAACTGGGCAGCCTGGCAGGTCATTCCTATCAATAAACTTTGCTTATTGAACATGAAACCCTGTCTAGAGAGATTTCTTTGAGCATTCCATCCCAACAGTGACAGTTCCTTAAAAAGTTAAAAATACACTTATTATTCAGCAATTCCACTGCTAGATATTTATCCAAATAAGATGAAAAGCTATGTTCATGCAAAAACATACACAAATACTTATAGCATAATACCTAAAACCTGGGAACAGTTGTAAACAAAATTGTGGTACAACTATCCAACAGAATATTCCTCAGTTATAAAAAGAACAAAACTATTGATACATGAACCACTTGAATGGATATCAAAGACATTGTGTTAAGTGAAAGAAACCAGTTTAAAAAGGTATATATGCTTTATGATTCCATTTATATGTCTTTGTTCAAAGAGAAAAAAAAAACTCTAGCAAAGAGGAACACAGCAATGCCAGGGGTCGGGGTAAAGGAGAATGTGACTACAAAGGGGAGCCTGTGGAAGTTCTTGGGATGGTGGAACTGTCTACAGCCTGACTTGGCTGGTGGTTATGTGAATCTATACTTGTGTTAAAAATCATAGAACTGTACCCCCCCGCAAACTGGATATCATCATGTTTGTTTTCAAAATTAAATTTAAAATGAAACAGAAAAGCCCTCTCAGTGTCCCACATCCCCCTAAAAATAAATAAATGAATAGCCAAGACAAATTTTCAAAGGAAGAGCTAGGTGGAAGGACTTTTTCTACTAGTAAAAAACAATTTATTATAAAGTTACATTAATCAAAATAAAATAATTGTCATAAGAATACACAGAGCAGTGGAACATATTAAAGCCCATAAATAGATGTACATATATATAGAGATTAAATTTATAAAAATGCTCTGTGGAAGAGCAATGGAGAAAGGATGGTCATTTAAATGCTATTGGGAGAGCTTGGGTATATGTGAATAAGAAAAATTAACAAGTTATACTGTAGGTCTAAAGTGACAAAACAATCAGGCTTTTACAAGCTGCTATAAGAGAACAGATTAATAACCTCAGGGTAGGGAAAGATTATTTTAAACAAAATAATTTGGAATCCAGATGAGAATATTCATCATGGTAATCTATATAATGGCAAGAAAGTGAAAACAATCCAAGTGTTCAATAATCTTTAAATCATGAACAGAATAAATATGATCATGCAAGTAACATTTTCAATAATATTTAAGAATGTTTATGATGTAAAATTAAGTAACTGAAGCATGTTCCAAATTATAAAGTCCTTTTTTTTGAGTGAGAAGCATTGGAAATAAATATAAAAAATCCTATCTCTGGTCTATGAGTCAGGTTCCTGACAGGATGTGGTTAGCACACTTAGACTGGGTACTTTGAGGAATGTTTACCAAAAGGACTATTTACAAAGGTGTGGGGAGGATTTAAAGAGAGTGACTGTCAGAACCTGGAAGGTAGCCACATGGAGATGACTGGCTGACGGAGGCTGAGGTCTTTTACAGAGGGATGCTGCCAACTCCTAGAGAGCCACCTTAGAGTGAACAAGGAGAATAAATCCCCCAATCCCTCTTCCCTCCACCCTTCCAATCTCTTGCTGATGCCTCTCACTGATCACACCCAGTAAGAGGCCATGAGGCCTAGGAGCTGGTTAATGCAACCATACAGGTCAGGCTCTGGGGACCCAAAAAAGGGTAAAGATGAACTGAGAGGACAGCAGATGTGAAGAGGCAAATGAAAGGTTACTAGTATGTGTAGGTGATTCACTTATTGACGATAATGATTTTCTTCTTTGTAAGCTTTTTTTCTCCCCTTCAAATTTCAGGAAAGAACATTTATTGCATTTAAATTGGGAAGAAAGTGTTGTCAAACCTTATAAATACATTCTTAATGACTAAACATAGAACATGTTAGGGGCTAAGGGAGCATGTGTATGCAAGGGAGTTAGGGGGGTATACACACCGATTCATTATAAGACCCTTCAATATATCACTGGAAACAATGCAATGCCCATCAATAATCAAATGGGAAGAGAATGAAAATATATTTCTAAAAGGAATCCTACATGGCAATGAATGGAATACAATCCAGTCTCCTTACTTCAGCTTGCCAAGTCCTGGCGCAACCCACCCTACCAACATTATCACTTCCATTCTGCTTTAGCCAACTGAACTTTTTATTCTTCACATATGCCATTTATTTTATTTTAAAGACTTTGGTCTAGGAGTTCTGTTTATTAGTTCATTGTATGATGACATTTATTATCACTTCCCACCAGATTGTAAGTTCCCTGCAAGCTGGAGCCTGTGATCTTGATCACCACTATTGTCACCAGTGGTGCTCACTCAGGCCCACAGTTCCCACTGGTTTAGGGAATATATGTCTACCACATGTCCATACATACATATGTGCACCCAGGGAATGAGCCAGGGAGTGGAGGAGAAGAGAACCATCTTCTACTTTTAATTTTAAGACAAAACAGGCATGAAACATTTTTAGGTCTGTTGTGAAATCTAATGCTGAAATAGTAATAGGAGGTTATTTAATCCTATATGGAGTTTCAAAAACAAAGTCCCATTTGCCAAGAGTAAATGGTTTGTTTTTACAGAGCACACTATTTCTTTTGAAGATCAATTACCTAATGATACCTCAGAATTTGGTTTGTTGTGCTGTGGTGAGCCAAATACTCCACCTAATGTGAAAGAATATATGTTCCATGCATACCGTGGTCAGGGAATCTGTCCCTTCCCTCATTCACAGCCCCACTGACTGCTCTCCACCTTGTGGTGCATCTACAGGAAGATGCCTGTAGATTATAGGCAAATACTATACCATTTTACTGAGGGACTTGCATGTCCTCAGATTTTGGTATGGAGGCATGATCCCCCAATCAGTTGCTGGATACTAAGGGACAACCACAGTCTAGTGGGGAAAGACAAAAAGTAACTAAATGCAAAAGCAAATAGTCTATGCCAGATGGTGAGCCGGGGAGAACAGCTAAGCAAGATTAGACAGAAAACAATGGGTTGAGCGGTTACAGACGGTGGTTATTTTACAGAGAATGGCTAGCAATGGCCTCATGAGAAGGGACTGAGTCACATCTGCACTAGGAGGCCACAAGTGCAGAAGTGTTGAGGAGAAGGCAGGCAGAGTCCAAAGAATAGCAAAGAGACCAAGGCATTGTCAATGAAGAAGGGGAGAGAAATAGACAGAGTCAGGGAACAGAGAAGGGTGGGAGGGTTTCTGAGCAGGGCCTCATGGACTTTCTCTTTTACCCTGAGTGCCATGGAAAACCAATGGAGGGTTTGAATGAGGCATGACATGATTTGGAATTTGTTTTAAAAAGAATTCTGTAGCTATGGTGATGCTCCCTGGTCGGTGGCTGAGAAAAGATTGCCATATGACCTTTTTCTTTCTGGTGAAATATAAAGGGACATTGACCATGGAGAGAGCTCTTGTTGTCAAATTAAAACAACAACAACAACAACAACAACAACAAAACCCACTAAACTTTCTGGGTAGAAGGCTCTTCCTATCTGGAACTGAAAAGAGTTTTTCTTCAGAAACAGAATCTATTTGGGAAAAGAGATATATTTTATATGCTATTTTTTTGAGGTTTGAATCAAGTATAGTTTTACTTTCAGAATTAAAAAATGTTTAAAATAATTAAAGGAAGCATCTAGAAAATAGTAAAAAAAAATTCTAATTTTTTCCTATGTAGGAAGTCAGTTGCAGAAGAAAATATCATATTCCACTGGAAACAACATCTGAATGAGACAAATGGCTAATATATGAGAATAAATGTCTCCTTGGTGGCTCTCAAAGTGATCAACATGAAAGGGTAGGGTCCTGGGTGTTCAGTTCTAGAGCTGGCTGTGCCATTTGCTCAATGCCACCTCCTCTTCAGGGTGACCATGCTTTTTGATACTACTGTAGCTTAGAGATGGAGAACAGAATGGAAACAATTTCTGTAATGTTCAACAAATACTTAACAAATACTTAACAAGTCTCTGTGCAGGAGGTGTGGGACTGGGCTCTGGGTGACATACACGGATAACTAAACTGACCTTCCTTCCCACTATCCTGTGGACTTTCAATATAGTTGGAAAGAAAGGCAACAAACAAACATAAACACACAATGGAATTACAAATTCTAATATTGGGAAGCAAATGGAAAAGAAAAGACGCAGTGTTAGAGAATAAGTGAATGAGTGAATGAACTCACAAACTTAACAGTACCATTTATTTTGCTAGAATAACAACAAAAACCTTGGAAATTTTATTTTCTCCTCCTTTGAGGTAGGTAAGGTCCAGGAATGGAAAGGAGACAGGACTTGGCAAGAGTTGAGCCTTGTAATCCCAGCACTTTTGAGGCTGGGACAGGAGAATCGTGAGTTCAAAGCCAGCCCCAGCAACGGTGAGGTGCTAAGCAACTCAGTGAGACCCTGTCTAAAACAGTTGAGTCCTGGTTCCAGCACATAGCAATACCATGGCTGTAAAAGTGACAAATAGTCAATTTTCCACTTGACCTTCCTCATGCCATCAGATTGTTATGAAAAACAAAACAAAACTAATCAATATAAGTCAAATGCTGTGAAGTCCTGTTTATTATCTATACCCTCAATGGACATTGATTGAGTACCATCTTTGGGCTGGGCTTCTTTGTGAGGAGCTTGATAAATAAAGCTTCAAGACATAAAGCTTCAGGCTGTAGTCACAAAGAGTCTACCTCTGATTGGGGTGATAAATAAGTGTCTGTAAGGATGTATGTGTACATTTTTTAAGGATGCTTTTCAAACAAATGGAAATGAAAAGCTCCCATTAAAGATTGATTTTAAAAGCTTTCCCCAAGCATTAGCAGAGACCTAGCCTAATATTTGTCATCATTTATATCTATTATTGTAGACAATGAGAATAAATGTTTATATTAGTGATGCTATTATGCCATTTGAATCACCAAAGATTAACTAATCGTGAGAATAAATTTGTGTGAGATATTTTTGTTTATATTTTGTATGTGTGAAAGCCAATAATTCATATATAATAAAAATGATCACTCCAGAATTTTAGTGTGCTGTAACACATCATTCTCTGATGACAATGCCAGATGTATGAGTTTTTCTCTACTGAAAAGGAAAAACCCTTTTTGGTTTAAATTGTAGATCATAAAAAGTAATGTGGATGAATTGAAGATGATTTTACCAAAACTGTAGTCTTTTAAGGAAGAGAATGAATTGAAAAAATTGCTTCTACAGCTGGAATTTCTCAAGAGTTGAAGCAGAACCTTTATTTAAATTAAAATGAAAATAGAAAGTTTAAATTATCCTCTTTTGCACCTTTAAAAATAAATACTCCAATGTGTTAACTCAGTCATTAAGAGTTACTTGGTTCACAAGTTCTAGAATTGATTTGCCTGAAGGGATTGAATTTTTATGATTGAACTGATGAGATATTTTGACCTGGTATTTCTACACCTACAGATGCTAAGAGATTACCCATGTCCGCATATCCTCTGAAGTGGCCTATTTCTTTTTTGAAATATATCTCTCATTCCTACTTGTGTTTAGTTTGATCTTTTTATGGAATGTTATATAAAATGTTACCTGAAAAGTGTAGCACTTGCAAAAATTTCTAGCCATATTCTCAGACAAAATTGAATAAACAACATAACTTTAAAATGCACTTTGGCAATTTCATAGCAATTTTAAAAGTCTATATTGCTTTTCTCTCTTATATGTGTGACCTTACTCTGCTTAATGGGGACCTAATTATTCATTTTTTGAATTATTCTATTTCCCTTCTTCTTTCTTTCCCCAAGTTATAACTTGACTCTGTCTTCAGCAAGAGACTAAGTGCCATTTTCTTGATTGATAGTTCGTCTTAAGAGTAAGATGGGGAGAAGCTGAAATCACTTATGAAAAGAAAACTCATGAATTATTGATTGGCAATTACTTCCTGTTCAGGTATAACCCTGATGAGACCCACCATGTTCAACACCACATCACCAGAATCTGGTGTGGAGACTGGTACCTGAGAGGTGCTCAGTAAATATTGATTGGATAAATTGATCCACCTCACTTTTGGGTATTACTAATTTAAATAGCATAGGCTAATTGTACATAAACATGGCAAAATCCTGCAAAAGGAATCATGGAACCTGGTTGGCTAATAAGTAGACTATCACACTGAGCAAAATGCTTTGTTTATCAGGTCATGGCCTTTTAATTTTAAAATGAAGAACTTGGACTAGATCACTGCTTTGAAAGCTTTTTGTTTTGTTTGTTTTTGTTTTTAGTAGTGGAACATTGTTTTCAAAAGATATCTTAAGTGGAATACCAACATTCTTTCTATGACTACTGAAAGCAGAACACTTTAAGTTTGAGACAGGGCCAACCCTCAACACCCTCACCCTTGCTTCTTACTTACCCATTCTATCCACACTGCTTCCTTCTCCAGGATGAGCTTTGAGTCACCTGTTTTTCTTTTGGAAAGCCAATAGACTCAATTATTTTTCAGATTCAAGTTCAAAAATT
Organism: Geosciurus inauris; assembly: GCA_004024805.1. Taxonomy (NCBI): domain Eukaryota; kingdom Metazoa; phylum Chordata; class Mammalia; order Rodentia; family Sciuridae; genus Geosciurus; species Geosciurus inauris. The sequence continues at coordinate 16,370 of PVHX01014999.1, read as the reverse complement.
TCATGATCAACATGAAAAGATGTTGCGAAGAAAGAACACACAATTCTCAGTGACCTCTGGAAGAAGGCTATAGCCCTGAGCTACTGTATGATTCTGATTCAGTTTCTTGTCTGTCAAGTTTCTTGTCTGTCAGCTTGCCTCAGAGTGGCATGCTGCAATCAGGCAATCGGTGCCTACTAAACTAATGATGCCTGTGGTTATCTACTGCTATAAAATGAAATTTCCAAAACTTGGTGATTTGAAATAACATCTCGTAATTTTGTGGGTGAAGATTTCAGTAAGTTTCCCTGGGAGATTTTTCTGTTTGCTTGATGGAATATAGCTGGAAAAATAGGCTGGTCTCAGTCAGCTTCACTTACACGGCTTCTCCTTGGCTGGGATGGTTGACTGAGAGGGACTTGTAACTAGAGTGCCTCCCCCAGGCCTTTTTAGCATGGTAAACTCAGAGGAGTCAGATCTTACATAGTAGCTCATGGATCCAAGAAGAATGTTCCAACAAACAAGGCAGAAGCTGTGTGGCCATTTATGACCTGGCTTTGGAAATCACTTTTCATCCCTTCTGCCATGCTCAATTTGTCTAAGCTATAACAAGCTTGTCAAATTCAAAGACCCACCTACCACCTCTCAGTGGGGCAAGTATCAAAGAATTTGCAGCCATGTTTTTAAACTACCATAGTTACTGTGCTTGTCGGTGCATGTGTTATTACTGCATATGTCAAGGAAAATCGTTGGAACAAGTAATGCATTTCTCTCCACTGTCATAGGAAAAGAACACTGCAAAGAATTCCACAATTTCTTGGAAATTTTATATTGGGGTTAAGTCGATCAAATTGAACCAAATGACTTCTGGAGCTCTCAAGTTGTCCAGGCAAGCCTTGTACCTGGGCTATCGAATGTTTTTGGCAGAATTCTTTGTCGTCAGTATCATCCAATATTTTTTAAAAAGGGGGGGGGGTTGTGGTAAGTACATCTTAGTAAGGGTGTACTAAACTACTGAAGTATTATTTAGGTAATGGAAGCGAATGTAAACATTTGCAGGGGTGCTTTTGGAATGGTGACTCTAACAGTTCCTGGCATGTAGTTTTTATTATGCAACCAGAACTATATATATAGCCTCCCATTTACATCAGAAACAAATAAGTTAAAACTAGAACATTCTCTGTCTAGAGAAACATAATGAATGCACTTTTGGACAGAGCTTACTGTTTTTTTAATTTTTAAATTTTTTTAGTTGTAGACGAACACAATACCTTTATTTATTTATTTTTATATGGTGCTGAGAATTGAACCCAGTGCCTCACCTGTGCTAGGCAAGTGCTCTACCACTGAGCCACAACCCCAGCCCAGAGCTTACTCTTTTAAAGAAACATTCTATTATGTGGGAAAGAATTTGAAAGTGTTTAGAAGGACCTGCTAGGTCATCATGCCTAGCAGATCCTCCTGATCCCAGAGTCTCAGTAGGCTGAGACAAGAGGATTTGAGGTCAATCTTGGCAACTTACTGAGACCCTGTCTCAAAACCCTGTGCTCTCTATGGAGATGATGGCCTAGCAGGTCCTTCTAAACACTTTCAAGGAGGAGGAGGGGAAGGAGGAGGAGGAGGAGGAGGTGGAGGAAGAGGATGGGAATGAGAAGAAGAAAAAATGTTTAGGAGGCTAAATTACTTAATTTAGGTTACTTAATTACTTTATTGCCCTTGGTAATGATAAGTGGACTTGGCCTGACTTTTTCTCCATTGAAAGATATCAGGGACTCTTGTTCCATTACCAGAAATGACACTGATTTTTACTTCTGCTAATTCCACACATTGCCTGGAGAATTCCTCTAGTAGTATGAGATACATAGCTCAGAATTTGTAAAGACACATAAAGGAAAATAATGTCAGAAATTTAGTTGGGTGGAGAATTCCACAAAATTTTTTTCATAGAACTAATTTTTTTCTAATGTCTTGGACAAGACTACTTTATGCGAACTGAGACTACAATGAGGACATAGCTACTAAATATTTCTTTTAATAATCACAGCAGTCCCTAAAACTATCAGGACAGATTAAGCCCTTCTTAAATTAAGATAATGGGACAACTAGAGTTCTTGCTAACCCTCAGAAAGTAAAAATCAATAACTATCAGTGAATGCTATAGGGCTCAAAATTATTTCTGGGTAATGTGTCATTACTGAATGGAAGGAGGGGCAGTTTTCTGAAAGGTTGTGGCACAGGGAAAATAACTGTGGCTGGGATGACAGTCCAGAGAGAAGCACCACAGAACTGAAACTTGAACCCAAGGGTCAGTGCCAGGATAATCTGAACAAGAGGCACAGAAAGGAAGGGTAGAGTGGGGATCAAGATGGAGGATACACTGTGAAAAATGTTCATTATACTGTTTTGTGTATGGATGAACCTACTCTGTTAAGTTTCCAGATTAGGAAAATAAAGGGACCTAGTTAACACCTTGGTTTAGTTAACTTCTGCATTCTGAAGCCTTCCTTGATAAAATGTGGCCAACACTGTAAAGATTCTATGAGATGCTACACCTTGTAGTGCCAGTACATATTTAAAAAATAAAATCAGACTGAAAATCTACTTACTCTTTCATAACAATTGCAAAATAGAAACCAACTACGGCCAGTCAATGCAAAGAACTTATTGAATGACTTTACAAGACATTGAATGACACTGTCTTGGAACTCCTACAGTGGTGACAAAGTTAGGGCTGGTACCTGGGGGAGAGGGGGTAGAGCGTGGGTTAGGATCCAAAGCAGCTCTCAGGACCTCAGCAACAGGGATCCAGGTCCTGTTGCTGACTTGTGCTGACCACCTAGCTGGCTGCCCTCCACCAGTCTTCTGTCTGCATTGCCTCCAAATGGCTTTGTCTTTTGTCTTTTACTGCTTCTTACAGTGGTCTCTCAAGATTCAACCCAACTTTGTGACTTTGAGATTTTTACCTTGCTATCTCATACTGTCTTGAGTTTTTAGTGTATATTTTAAACTTACCCTGTTCATTTTTCCATCAAACCATACAGAAAATAGGTGACTTGCAGATCTACTGAATGGCTGCTCTTGGACCAGTTACTCATCTCTTAGCCAATCAGTCATAGTGGAGGGAAGAGCTGTGTAGTAAAACAAGGTCTCCCCACCTTCCTGGTAGCTAAGCTGTGGATGGTGCCGTTACCCTGACAATGGAGTGTGATCAGAGCAGAAACATTAATATTCCCAATGTACAGAATCATAACATTTTTTCCATGTCAGTTAATATTTCCAAAATGATTATTAAGAACTATAGTCATCTATCATATTCCATAATTTATATTATGAATTCCTATTGCTGGAAACTTAAGTTTTGTCTTAAAAATTATTTTGATAACACACAACACTCCAATGAAAATCAAGGAAAGGTATGCTGTAAGGGTTAAAAACAGGACCGATTTCATGGTATGGGATGTGTGGCGGGAGTCGCTGTGTTCAGAAGGGAACTGTGCTTGTTTTGATGTTTTATTGTAGCTGTCTTGAAAATCATAATAGTTCTTTTTTTTTAACAAGGTGTTCCCAATTTTTATTTTTCACTAGACCGCCCCCAAATTACGTAGGAGGTCCTGGTTAGAGAAGACCTGCAACAAAGAAAAAAGAATGAAGTCAGTGATAAACTTTGAAGGGAGGTCAAGGAATTGATCAGAATCCGAGCAATATGCATGTAAAGAAAAACACAACGTTGATGTCTTCACGGATGTGTTTTTTCTGTCCTCTTTTGTGTCCTGTGGCTCTCCTCACCTCCTCTGGTGCAGCTTCTGTGAGATGACAGAAAAAAGAACAAGCTCTCAGTTCTCTACACTGGAGTCTTAAAATAAGCAACTTTGTAAACAACTTCCTTGGGAGAAAAAAAGGTGTTTGGAATTACAAGTGCCTGGATCCTGAAGGTTTCATAATAGAGTTAACAGTTTTGGGACAAAACGTGCTCAGTTCAGGATTGTTTTTATGCACCCTGATCACCACCTCCTTAAGAAAGACACCACAGACTAACACTTACTACTTGTGTTTTCTTGAGAGGGACCCTGTGCCTTGATCCTCACTGCTAAGGCTGGTCTTCCAGAAAGCTTTGGGGAGCAGCAGTGAAGAGCTGAGCCTCACTTCCAGCATGGAGCTAGGAAGGTTAACAAGCGCCATGGGTTCCCTCCTGACAGTGTGATGGAGGATAGAAGAGAAATGGCAGAGGGATGGTGACTGAACAGAGAGGAGCCAGAGACATTCTCACATGGGTCCTGAAACCCATGAGGACTGGGCGAGGAACAGAATGCATTCTGAAAGACCAAGCCATGGACATTGATAGAAAGCTGACCTACGAAGCTTTTGTGGTCAGGAATGCAAGGGATCTGCATGTATTCCTACTCCCCAACCTAGGCGCAGTGGGAAGGAGGGTATGTCAGAGGATACCAGCAAAGACAGACAAGCACCAAGGGCCTGCGTCCTCTTGTAAACAGACTAAATCTCCCAGATTAGGCACAGCCATGGGCCAGAACAGAGTACACTTAATGTTATATATCAGAGTAATGGGACATATAAAAGGAATTTTTTTTTTTTACAAAATTTTGAAACTTGTACTGTCTTCAGAGATTCTTATCCACTACACATATTTTCATGGGTACAAATATCTGAGCTCACATTATGTCCTTAGAGCTCATTAAACACCTGAAAAACAATTGTGACTTAAGAACAAATACTCCTCTGTTTTTTAAAGTGTTTTCACATTTCACTAATAGTGTAACTGGCGTCTGGTTCCTAAATTACTTAGATAAACATCTCAGATACAGACATTTTTCACATCCTATTCACATTTTTCAAGAAGTGATTTTATTTGGCATACATTAGCAGAGGAGCCTTTTTTTGCAAACAAAATATGAAAAGCTTCAATATGCAGACAGATAGCAGTGGTGCCCTGGTGCAAGGTCAGTCTGCCCCTCATTCACTGTCTCTCTCCCCTCCTAATGTGACCCTGAAGACATTCCTCTTACAAGGCCCATATACAAGTTTGCTCAGAGGGCTCCCATCTTAATGGCGTCATAAAGAAGAAATGAAATGATAACAACCCTCAATTCAGTTCCCACATCTGTAAAGTGAGTAGGATGTACCAGCTCAGTATAAAAGTTGTTGGCATCTTCCAAGTGGCTTTAAGGGTATCTATTCTTGGACCTTCTACTTCCCCTCTACCCTGCTGAGATTAGTTTGGAGCAGGAGCCCAGGAATCTGCATTTTATAATGGCGACCCCTCTACTAGCAGTTAGCTTAATGTACAGCGAAGAGGAAACCCTGGAGGAGGAGAATCTTTGAGGACTGCTATCAACAATAAAATTCCGTAAACAGGATTTTGGGAGAAGAAACAACTTGTTACATTTTAACCAGATCTTTAAGTGGTTGGAATAATTAGCCGGTTTATCTTAATTTGATGATCTGATTGGAACAAACTCCAAAGGTAGGAGAGTCCTTTGGGAATGTTATCTGAAATAACATATTTTCAATTTCAGTGGTATTAAATTAGACAGTGAAGCAGAACAAATTCTACTCTCCTAAGAAAGCAAGACTTTATCTAGCACAAAAAAAGAAAAGTCCTTGAAATAGTTATTTGTTCTTGGCTCTTTGGAAAATCATGGCTCATTTCCAGGTAGGTATAGAAAAACGATAATTATATTCATGTAAATGTCAATATTGCCTTCAGGAGGTAGGGATGCTAAAAATAGTGTTTGAAAATTTTGGAAACTAGTTACCATATAATTAAATTAAATTTCAGCTACAATCTTGCCTTCTCTGAGAAGGGTATTATTCTATTTTTGTTAAATATTTAAAAATTAACCTATAAGGAAATGAAAACCATCATTTTAATCTTGCCTCATATTTGTTTAATAATCTCAAATGATTAATTTTGTAATTAAGGAAATGGAATTGATTTTGGAAAGTTATCATGTAGTATTCATGGTTGAAGTGTTCAATATTTCATTATGACATTTACCCCTGTTTAATAAAAATCTGTCTGCAATTTTCTAAAACAGCATTCTCCAAATGTGTCCTATTGCTGCTGCAAGAGGTTAATAGAGGTCACGTAGACAAACTATTTCTATATTGAAAGAAGTTTGGGGAACAATCATACATATATAGAAGTTTGGGATTGAATTTCAAATACTACCCTAATTAAAGTTGTTAGAAATTTCTTTTATAATAGATACTTTTACCTCAAGACTTTATAGGCTTAGAATAAAAGCATCATTTTTTTAAAGTTGTAATGTTCTGTCCCCATCTCTATCAGAGGGCAGGTACAACAAGGGGGGGATACTTCTTTTGATTCTTGGATCTGCATTGGAGATGTCAAGAGATTATATGACAATTATTTTTTAAAATTTTTAAAGTTTTTTGTTCTAATTTGTTATACATGACAGCAGAATGCATTTTGATTCATTGTACACAAATGGAGCACAACTTTTAACTTCTCTGGTTGTACACGATGTAGAGTCACACCATATATACAGTCATACATGTACCTAGGGCAATGATGTCCATCTCATTCCACCATCTTTCCTGCCCCCATGCCTCCTCCTCCCCCCTCTTTCCCCTTTAACCTAAGTTCTTCCATTCTTTTCATGCCCCTCCTCCATTATGGATCAGCATCCACTTATCAGAGAGAACATTCAGCCTTTGGTTTTGGCTTACTTCACTTAGCAGGATGTTCTCCAACTCCATCCACCTACCTACAAAAGCCATAATGTTATTCTCTTTTAATGCTGAGTAATATTCCATTGTGTATATATACCACAGTTTCTTTATCCATTCAACTATTGAAGGGCATCTAGGTTGGTTACATAGTTTAGCTATTGTGAATTGAGCTGCTATAAACATTGAAGTGGCTGAGTCACTGTAGTATGCTATTTTTAAGTCCATTGGGTATAGACCAAGGAGTGGGATAGCTGGGTCAAATGGTAGTTCCATTCCAAGTTTTCTAGGGAATCTCCATACTGCTTTCCAGATTGGATGTACCAATTTGCAGTCCCACCAGCAATGTATGAGTGTGCCTTTCCCCCTACATCCTTGCCAACTCTTATTGTTGTTTGTATTCTTGATAACTGCCACTCTGACTGGTGTGAGATGAAATCTTAGAGTAGTTTTGATTTGCATTTCTCTAATTGCTAGAGATGTTGAACATTTTTTCATATGTCTGTTGATCAATTGTATATCTTCTTCTGAGAAATGTCTGTTCAGCTCCTTAGCCCATTTATTGATCGGGTTGTTTTTTTGGTGTTAAGTTTTTTGAGTTCTTTATGTATCCTGGAGATTTGTGCTCTATCAGATGTGGGTGTGGCAGAAATTTGTTCCCAGAATGTAGGCTCTCTGTTTACTTCATTGATTGTTTTTTTTTGTTGAGAAGCAGCTTTTCAGTTTGAATCCATCCCATTTATTGATTCTTGATTGTATTTCTTGCGCTATAGGAGTCTTGTTAAGGAAGTTGGGGCCTAATCCGACATGATGAAGATTTGAGTGTACTTTTTCTTCTATTAGGTGCAGAATCTCTGTTCTGATTCCTAGGTCCTTGATCCACTTTGAGTTGAGTTTTGTGCATGGTGAGAGATAGGGACTTAATTTCATTTTGCTGCATATGGATTTCCAGTTTTCCCAGCACCATTTGTTGAAGAGGCTATATATTCTCCAATATATGTTTTTGGTGCCTTTGTCTAGTATAACTTATTTATATGTATTTGTCTCTGTGTCCTCTATTCTGTACCATTGGTCTACATGTCTATTTGGGTGTCAATACCATGCTGTTTTTGTTATTATAGCTAATATTTTTGTAATATAGTTTAAGGTCTGGTATTGTGATGCCTCCTGCTTCAGTCTTCTTGCTAAGAATTGCTTTGGCTATTATGAGTCTCTTATTCTTCCAAATGAATTTCATGATTGCTTTTTCTATTTCTATGATGGACTATGATGAATGTCATTGGGGTTTTGATTGGAATTGTATTAAATCTATATAGTGCTTTTGGTAGTATGGTCATTTTGACAATATTAATTCTGCCTATTCAAGAACAAGCGAGATCTTACCATCTTCTATGGTCTTCTTTAATTTTTTTTTTCGCATCTGTAGTTCTCATTGCAGAGGTCTTTCACCTCTTTTGTTAATTCCCAAGTATTTTATTTATTTATTTTTTTGGGGGGGAGGCTATTTTGAATAGGGTAGTTTTCCTAGTTTCTCTTTCAGAGGATTCATCACTGATGAACAGAAATGCATTTGATTTATGGGTGTTGATTTTATATCCTGCTACTTTGCTGAATTCATGTATTAGTTCTAAGAGTATTCTGGTGGAATTTTTCAGATCCTCTAAATATAGAATTATGTCATCAGCAAAGAGTGATAGTTTGACTTCTTCTTTTCCTATTCATATCCCTTTAATTTCATCTGTTTAATTGCTCTGGCTAGAGTTTCAAGGACTATGTTAAATAGAAGTGGTGAAAGAGGGCATCTCTGTCTTGTTCCAGTTTTTAGAGGGAATGCTTTCAATTTTTCTTCATTTTGAATTATGTTGGCCTTGGGCTTAGCATAGATAGCTTTTACAATGTTGAGATATGTTCCTGTTATCCTTAGTTTTTCTAGTGTTTTGAACATAAAGGGATGCTGTATTTTGTTGAATGCTTTTTCTGCATTTATTGAGATGATCGTGTTTCTTATCTTTGAGTCTATTTATGTGATGAATTACATTTATTGATTTTCATGTTGAAACAAACTTGCATCCCTGGGATGAAACCCACTTGATCATGGTGCATTATCTTTTTAATATGTTTCTGTATTCGATTTGCCAGAATTTTATTGAGAATTTTTTCATCTATGTTCATTAGAGATATTGGTCTGACGTTTTGTTCCTTGATATGTCTTTGTCTGGTTTTGGAATCAAGGTGATATTGGCCTCATAGAATGAGTTTGGAAGTGTTCCCTCTTTTTCTATTTCATGGAATAATTTGAGGAGTATTGATATTAATTCTTCTTTGAAGGTCTTGTAGAACTCAGCTGTAAATCCATCTGTCCTGGGCTTTTCTTGATTAGTAGGCTTTTGATGGCATCTTCTATTTCATTGCTTGAAATTGATCTGTTCTACTTGTGTATATTGTCTTGATTTAGTTTGTGTAAATCATATGACTAGAAATTTGTCAATGTTTCCAATATTTTCTATTTTATTGGAGTACAAATTTTCAAAATAGTTTCTAATTATCTTCTGCATTTCAGTAGTGTCTGTCATGATATTTCCTTTTTCATCATGGATTTTAGTAATTTGAGTTTTCTCTCTCCTCCTCATTAGCATGGCTAAGGGCGTATCAATTTATTTTTTCAAAGAACTAACTTTTTGTTTTGCCAATTTTTTGAAATGTTTCTTTTGTTTCAATTTCATTGATTTCAGCTCTGATTTTAATTATTTCCTGTCTTCTGCTACTTTTGGTGTTGATTTGTTCTTCTTTTTCTACAGTTTTGAGATGTAATGTTAGGTCATTTATTTGTTGATTTTTTTTCTTCTCTTATGAATGAACTCCATGCAATCAATTTTTCTCTTAGTACTGCCTTCATAGTGTCCCAGAGATTTTATTAGTGTTCTCATTTACCTCTAAGAATTTTTAAATTTTCTCTTTGATGTCTTCTGCTATTCATTGTTCATCCAACAGCATATTATTTAGTCTCCAGGTGTTGGAGTAGCTTCTATTTTTTATTTTATCATTGATTTCCAATTTCATTCCATTATGGTCTGATAGAAGGCAGGATAGTATCTTTATTTTTTTGTATTTGCTAAGAGTTGCTTTGTGGCATAATATGTGGCCTATTTTAGAGAAAGATTGATGTGCTACTGAGAAGAAAGTGTATTTACTCATTGATGGATGAAATATTCTACATATATCTGTTAAGTCTAAATTATTGATTGTTTTATTGCGTTCTATTAGTTTCTTTGTTTATTTTTTGTTTGGAAGATCTATCCAGTGCTGAAAGAGGTGTGTTAAAGTTTCCCAGTATTATTGTGTTGCGGTCTATTTGACTCTTGAAATCGAGAAGAGTTTGATGAATGTCGATGCTCCATTGTTTGGGGCGTATATATTTATTATTGTTGTCTTGTTGATGTATGTTTCCTTTAAGCAGTGTGAAATGTCCTTCTTTATCCCTTTTGACTACTTTAGCTAGAAGTCTACTTTATTTGATATGAGGATGGAAACCCCTGCTTATTTCCATGGTCCAGGTGAGTGGTATGTTCTTTACCAAATTTTCACCTTCAGTCTGTGGATATCCTTTCCTATGAGATGAGTCTCTTGAAGGCAGTGTATTTTTGGACCTTTAATCTGCCAGTCTATGTCTTTTGATTGATGAGTTTAGGCCATTAACATTCAGGGTTATTATTGAGATATGGTTTGTATTTGCAGTCATTTTTGTTTATTTTTGGTTTTTAATTTGACTTGGTTTCTCCTTTGATTGGTTTTTCCTTTAGTGTAATATTTCCCTTTGCTGATTTTTGTTGTTGGTTTTCATTTCCTCTTCATGGAATATTTTGCTGAGGATGTTCTATAGTGCAGGCTTTCTAGTTGTACATTCTTTTAACTTTTGTTTATCTTGGAAGATTTTTATTTTGTCATCAAATCTAAAGCTTGATTTTGCTGGTATAAGATTTTTAGTTGGCATCCACTGTCTTTCAAACCTTGGTGTATGTTTTTCCAGGCTCTTCTAGCTTTGAGGGTCTGGGTTGAGAAATCTATAGAGATCCTCATTGGTTTCCCCCTATATGCAATCTGATTCCTTTCTCTTATGGCTTTTAAAATGTTCTCATTCCGTATGCTAGGCATTTTCATTATAATATGCCTTGGTGTAGATCTGTTGTTATTTTGTACATTTGGTGTCCTGTAAGCCTCTTGTATTTAATTTTTCAATTCATTCTTCATGTTTGGAAACTTTTCTGATATTATTTTATTGAATAGATTGTTCATTCCTTTGGTTTGTAATTCTATGCCTTCCTCTATCCCAATAATTCTTAAATTTTGTCTTTTCATGTTATCCCATAAATCTTGGATGTTCTGCTCATGGTTTCTTACCATCTTCACTGTGTGGTCACCTTTATTATCAAGATTATATATTTTATCTTCATTGTCTGAAGTTCTGTCTTCCAAGTGATCTAATCTGTTGGTGATGCTTTCTATTGAGTTTTTAATTTGGTTTATTTTTTCCTTCATTTCACATATTTCTATTTTTTTTCCAGACTCTCAAACTCCTTTTTGAAGTAATCTTTTGCTTCCTATATTTGCTTATGTAAATCTTTATCAAAATGATCTTTTGATGCCTATGTTTGCTCTCTTATATCATCCTTTAATTCACAGAACATTTTAATTATGTACATCCTGAACTCCTTCTCTGACATTTCTTCTGCTCTGCTCATCATGGATTCTAATAATATAGCATCTTGGTTTGTTTGGGGCACTTTCTTCCCTTGCTTTTTCATGTTATTCATGTGTATACCCTTCTAGTACTTGATATTGTTTCTAGGCCACAGCTAGTGTCCCAAGCTGGGAGTTGCCCCAACTAAAGATGGGTATGGCAGTAACAAAGATAATCCAAGATGGCAACAAAGGTGTCCCAAGATCGAGGTGCCTGCTTTCAGAGTTAGGGTGTTGAGGCGGGCACAGTGGTGGCATTGGGTGGTGTGTTTGGAGATGCAGCTCTATGGCATGCAGTGTTGTGATAGGTGGCTGTCCTGTCTGGTGTCCCCAGGTGCAGGCTACTGAATGAAGGGGACTATCGCAGTGGTTGCAGTGTCCCAAGATGGAGGCAACCAGAGATCCCTACGCTGGTAGATGGGAGTCCACACAGGAGCAGTGGCCGGCAGTCCTGCCTGGGTGGGCAACCTAGGGTCCTGCGTGGGTGCCAATGCCAGGGGACCTGTGTAGACATGGGTCAGGATTCCTGCATGGGAGCTGCTGTCAGAGGTCCTCTAATAAGTCTCAGAGAAATGGTATTCCCACCACTTGAATCCCAGGTCATGGAGCAACAAGAAATGCAGCCTCCCTCTAGCCTGCCATCTTGGATCTGTCTATATAACAATTCTGAACAGCTGTCTGGGACTCAGGCAGGTCTAAGTAATAAGGTTCTTTTCAGGATTCTAACGGTAATGAACATGGCAAAGATACAATTTAAGTGAATGGTTGGAGGTTCTTGTGGTTTATCAGGGTAAAGTCTGACATGTGATATAGTAAACTACACTCTCAATTTTGTTATCACAGGCCACATGTTATTTAAATTTACATGTAAATTAATTAAAATTAAAATTAATTAAAACTTTAGTTTCACAGATAGAGGAGTTGTAGTCCAAGTAACTACTGAAATCATTACAGATGAATATTTCTATCATCTAAGTTCTAGAAGCACAAATAGAGAATATTAATCCCAGCTATTAAACCCTAACTCAGTATAACAGTTTATATACTGGGGGTATATGCTCAGTGGTAGAGTGTTTGCCTGGCATGTGTGAGGTCCTGGCTTTGATCCCCAGCATTGAAAAAAAAAGTTTCTATTCTCCTAAGGTATAGAGAGGGGAGTTTCTATTCCCCCCAACATCCATCTTCACTGAGCTCCCTTTTCTTGACAATTGGATTTTATTTTATATTTCACACAATACTGTCTCTGGTTGCTATCTTACATACATCCTACCTCAGTGTTTAGATACTATTGAACTTCTACCTTAGTTATTTAATTTTTCTTGATTCTTTAGGCTAACTGGGCTCAGTTGGTGGTTCTTCCTCTTACAGGGCATTGATTAGGATCCTTTGTGTGACTGTTGTCCTCTGGGAGCTTGACTTGAGCTGGAAGTCCAAGATGGCTCCACCGACATAGTGAGCACCACAGTAAGGTTGGCTGTGAGCTAGCTGGGCCTTTCTCTTACATTATGGTTCAACCTGGGTTTTGACTCATGAACAAGTAAAAGCAGAAGTTGTCACACCTCTTAAGTGCTGGACCTAGAACTAGCACAACATAATTTCCATCATGTTCTATATGTAACAGCAAATCACAAGGCCAGAAGGGGAGGGAAAATAGATTTCATGCTAGATGGGAGGAGCAGCCTGCTAATGTAGGGAGAAGGTGAGTATTTGGCAGGCATCTTCACAGTTTACTACATTTTTTTCTATTTTATCTAATCCTTTTATCAGCTAAGACAGTTCTTAATGATAAATATACACCACAATTGTATAACTAACGTATTTAGCAACAAAAAACTGTTTGTAATTTTTATGCATACTCATATGTACCCATAAGTAATATTTTCCACATCATCTAGGAACCAGTGGTGGAATCATTATAAATACTTCAGTAAGAAAGGTGTAGGGAGGGGAGTGTGAAATGATTTTCTTTTAAATCCTTCTTTTCTAATCCCCTTTTGGAAAGTCACAGTGCACAGAAGTGTAGAAAAAAAAATTCCTAGAAGTAATGAAGGAAGGATACTTTTTTAAAAAGGAGATTTGGGCTAGCTTTCCTTCATATTTACTCATATTGAGATGATTTCCTCACTTTGATTTGAGATGCTTTAAAGAAATTTTTAGTCAGATGTTCCAGAGTAAAAGAATTATGTGATGCCAAAACAAATAACCCAATCAATAAATGGGCAAAAGAAACAAACAGACATTTATTAAAAGAAGAAATACAAATGGATAACAAATACATGAAAAAATGTTCAACATCCCTAGCAATCAGAGAAATGCAAATAAAAACTACATTGTGATTTCATCTCACCCCAGCTAAAATGGCAATCATCAAGAATACAAATATTAATAAATGCTGGCAAGCATGTGGGAAAAAGATACACTCATATATTGTTGGTGGGATTTCAAATTAGTACAACCACTTTGGAAAGCAGTATGAAAATACTTCAAAAATCTAGGAATGGAACCACTATATTATAATCCAGCTATTCCACTTCCTGATATTTATCCAAAAGAAGTAAAATCATACTATAGTGATACATGCAGACACATGTTTATAGCAGTGCAATTCACATCTACATTATGGAAGAGTCCCAGATACCCATTGACAGATGAATGGATAAAGGAAATGTGGTATAAATTTACATAATGGAGTTTTACTCAGTTATAAAGAAGAATAAAATTATGGCATTGGCTAGTAAATGGATGGAACTAGAGAACATCATGCTAAGTGAAATAAGCCAGATGCAGAAAGTCAAGGGTCAAATGTTTTCTCTGATATGGAAGCTAGAGAAAAATAAGGGGGAAAAAGTGGAGGACAACTTGAAAATAGAAGGTAGATCAATGGAGTAGAGGAAGAGGATTGAGGATGAAGAAGGAGGGACTGGAAATAGGAGGCACTGCAGAATGAAAATGATGAAATTATGATGTATACATATATAAATATACCACAGTGGATTTCCCCTTTATGTATACCTATAAAGCACCAATAAAATAAATAAATAAATAAATAAATAAATAAATAAATAAATAAATAAAAAGAAGACTACTAGAGTGGAGGAAGGGAAATTGGGAGAAGAAGGAAGAGAAAGAAGAAGCATCAGGTACTGAAAGGAAGCAAATTATATTCCAGCATGTATAATTATGCTAGAATGAACCCCACTATTATGTGTAAGTATAACACACTAATAAAAACAAAAGAAATGTCTGATGCTTAAACTCATTCATAATTTAAGAATGCAATTGAAAACCAAAATACCATAGTTTACAAATTATATATATATGTATATATATGTGTATGTATAGATATATATACACATACACACACGTATATATACATATGTATGTATATAGTACCATATATATACTATATATGTGTACCATATATGTATATATAGTACCATATATATATATATGGTACTAGAGTTTGAACTCAGGGCCACTTGACCACTGAACCACATCCCAGCCCTATTTTGTGTTTTATGTAGAGACAGGGTCTCACTGAGTTGCTTAACGCCTCACCGTTGCTGAGGCTTGCTTTGAACTTGCGATTCTCCTGTCTCAGCCTCCCAAAGTGCTGGGATTACAGGAGGGCACCACCAAACCCAGCTTATAAATTATATTTTTGACAAGTAGAATGAGAGAGGGAGATTGTGTGTGTATGTGTGTGTGTAACCAGTTAGAGTAATAGAAGAGTATATAAATATAAATTGAAACAACCATTTACAGGGCATTTTGATGATATTTAAACAAAAACTTAAAAGCATGTCATTTAAGTCAGCATTTACCATTCCAGGATTTCACCCTCATTCCAGTAATTCCTTAATCAAATCCTCCTTTTAACACATTCTATTGTAATTTTTCATCTCTTGAGAAAAAATATCAAATCATTACCTAATACTTGTACTTAAATAAGTCATATCAGGACCTGCACATTCTTTTCTTAGAAAGAACTACTTCATTATTTCCACAAAATTGAACATATAAGGACTGCAAAGTTTATGAAAAATCTCTATTCAAAAACCCTTCCAGCATGCTCTTAATAACACTTTAACAAATTATCAAGAGGAACTTATCTGTGGAACAATTCTCAAAGGGACACTTGACAATGATTTGTACCATAATCAAAAGAGCCAGAATACTCTTTTTTGAAGATGTCACTTACCTATGATCCTCTTGATAAAACTTGGCAAGTCCAGAGAGCTAAGATATTTAAAAGAATTCTGAGTCCCCACAGTGAACTGCAGCCAATGAAGTAAAGTCTGAATATTGGATAATGTTTTTCCAAGTAGAGAATGAGGAAGTTGTACAGTAACTCTTTTTAACTGTTTTCTCTGTCTCTTGGGTCCCTGAAATTTCTACTCCATTACTTATTATAACCACAATTAGAACTTGCTTAGGGATTTGATTCTTGATTTTGCAATCACCTAATTGAATGTGATGATTGTAGTACTGTTTGCAATTTGAAGAAGGGAGATAACACTAACCAAAACAGAAACATTTAAAATTTAAACTATATCAAAAGTAGAAGTTAAAAGAGTGGTTTAGGGAGGAGGGCAGAAGTAGTGATTTAGAAGGAATAGAAGAGAAAATTCTGCAGAGTGCTGGCAATGTTCTGTCTTTTGATTTGGTTAGTACTGCTGAGTATACTCACTTTGTGTTCATCGATTCATACGTTTTATGACTTTTACTCTTTTCTGTAAGCATGTAAAATTTTACAAATATCATTGCAAAATATAAGATACTTATAAATACATCTAGCACAAATATGTAATTTTTTAAAGATAAAACAGTAATGAAAAGTATGAAGAAGACATAGAAAGCTATACTATGTTAATAGATTGAAGGATTCAATACGGTGAGGATATAAAGGATATTTATAGGTTCTTCTAAAATTTTTATATGGA
>PVHX01014998.1:0-48339 GCA_004024805.1 Geosciurus inauris | reverse complement strand
CTGAGCCACACCCCCAGCCCTATTTTGTGTTTTATGTAGAGACAGGGTCTCACTGAGTTGCTTAATGCCTCGCCATTGCTGAGGCTGGCTTTGAACTCGCGATTCTCCTGTCTCAGCCTCCCTAAGTGCTGGGATTACAAGCGTGAGCCACCGCGCCCGGCTAGATCCTTATCTCTCACCCTACACAAAAGTCAACTCAAAATGGATCAAAGACCTAGGAACAGACCAGAAACTATATAACTCCTAGAAAAAATGTAGTATATAGGCATAAGCAATGACTTTCTTAATAGGACCCTAAAGCTTGGAAAATAATACCAAGAATTAATAAATGGACTGGCATAAAATTCAAAAGCTTCTGTACAACAAAAGAGACAAGAATGTAAAGAATCTACACAATGGGAGGAAAATCTTTGCTAGTTCCTCTTCTGACAGAGGATAAATATCTAAAATATCTTAAAAACTGAAAAAAATTATCACCAAGAAAACAAATCACCCAATTAATAAATGGGCAATTAAACTAAATAGAACTTCTCAAAAGAAGAAACACAAATAGCCAAAAAATATATGAAAAATGTTCAACATCTTTAGCAATTAGGGTAATGCAAATCAAAACTACACTGAGATTTCATCTTACTACTTCATCTAGAATGGCAGTCATCAAGAATACAAATAATAGGGCTGGGATTGTAGCTCAAGCGGTAGAGCGCTTGCCTCACATGTGTGAGGCCCTGGGTTCGATCCTCAGCACCACATACAAAGCAATAAAATAAAGACATTGTGTCCATCAACAACTAAAAAATATTAAAAAAAAAAAAAAGAATACAAATAATAATAGTGAAGAGATTGTGGGGGGGGGAAAAACTTTTACATTATTAGTGGGACTGTAAATTAGAATAACCACTATAGAAATCAGTACTGAGGTTCCTCAAAAGATTAGCAGTGGAAACACCATATGACCCAGCTATACCACTCTTTGGTATTTATCCTCCAGAATTAAAGTCAGCATACTATAGTGACACATGCATACGCAGTGTATAACAGTACAATTCCCAATAGCCAAACTAGGGAACCAGCCTAGGTATCCACCAGTTGATGAATGGATAAAGAAAATGTGGTATGTATATACAACAGAGTTTTATTCAGTCATAAAGATAAAATTATGTCATTTGCAGGAAAATGTATAGAACTAGACAATTGATGTTAAATGAAATAAGCCAACTCACAAAGGCAAGGATCATATGTTTTCTCTCATATGTGGAAGCTACAGAGGAAAAAGGAAAAGAAAGTGGGGGCTGTGCATAGTGACTCATGCCTATAATCCCAGAGGCTCAGGAGGCTGAGGCAGGAGGACTGGGAGTTAAAAGCCAGCCTCAGCAACAGCAAGGTGCTAAGCCATGCAGTGAGACCCTATATCTAAATAATATGCAAAATAGGGCTGGGGATGTAGCTCAGTGGTTGAGTGCCCCTGAGTTCAATCCCTGGTATCAAAAAGAGAGAGAGAGGAGAGAGGGGAGAGGGGAGAGAGAGAGAGACAGAGAGACAGAGAGGGAAAGAGAAAGAAAGAGAAGAAAGAAGAAAGAGGGAGCGGGGTGGGGCACTCAAGAAAATAGAAGAAAGACTAATGCTGCAGAGGAAAGAGATCAGAGGGGAAGGAAAGGAAATCACTGGAAATGGTAATGGCCAATTACATTGTTATCTTGTGCATTATAAATATGTAACAACAAATCCCACTGTTAGGTATAATTATAATGTACTAATAAAAATATAAAATGTAAAATAAGAAAAATAAGTTAATTAAAAATTCATTGAAGGCATGTGGGAAAAAAACAAGATAAAAAATATCCCATTTGCAAATAATGAGGAAAAAACAAGTGTACATAATTGAACTTGGAAGATCAGATATTTATTCAGAGAAAAGCATACAACACAGTGAACTAAAGGAAATATGAATAAAAGGAGTTGAAGATGCAAAGACCAAAGACAGAAATAGTACTTAGATTATGGTAAATAGATTTAATAAATAGAAAACAGATTTAATTCAATACAAATTAAGTTTTCTGAAAACTAATTTTTTAAGTTGTAAATGGACATGATACCTTTACTTTATTTATTTATTTTTATAAATAAATAAGGATCAAACGCAGTGCCTCACATGTTCTAGGCAAACACTTTACCACTAAGCCACTGAAAACTAATTTTAGAGCTTAATATATCAGGGTCAGGGTTAGAGCACTTGCGTAGCATGCAGGAGACTCTGGAGTCAAGCACCAAAAAAAAAAGAAAAGAAAAAAGGGAAAGTGGAAAAAGGGAAAAACAATAAAAATAAACTGAAAATGAAATTTATTTGAAAGAAAATAGAAAAAAATAGCTTTCTTAAACTTTAATGTAGGTTCAAATCAGTATAAAACAACAGTTTTCAAAACCATATGCTAAGGATAGCCGGGCACAGTGGCCCATGCTTGTAATCTCAGTGGCTAGGAGGCTGAGGTCCTAAGCAACTTAGCAAGACCCTGTCTCAAAATTTAAAAATAAATAAATAACAGACTGGGGATGTGGCCCAGTGGTTGAATGCCCCTGGGTCCAATCCCTGATACAAAAACAAAAATAAAACCCCCATATGCTGAAGATAAAAACAAGAACTGTCAAAAATGTATATTCTGGAAATAGGTTAAAAACTTAAAGTAAAATAATATAATTTTTGTAAAATAATAATATAATTTTTTTTTGTTTTTGTTTTTTTTTTTTTGTTTTTTTTTTTTAGTTGTAGGTGGACACAATGTCTTTATTTTATTGCTTTGTATGTGGTGCTGAGGATCGAACCCAGGGCCTCACACATGCAAGGCAAGCGCTCTACCGCTGAGCTACAATCCCAGCCCATAATATAATTTTTGTAAAATAAACCAGAAGTAATATCCCCAAAGGGAAAATAACAAATTAATGAGAATCCTGAAACACAACAGTATTAGTATAGAGAAAAGTTAATTTAGATCATTATAATT
This sequence comes from Geosciurus inauris, assembly GCA_004024805.1. NCBI lineage: Eukaryota > Metazoa > Chordata > Mammalia > Rodentia > Sciuridae > Geosciurus > Geosciurus inauris. The sequence goes on along the minus strand of PVHX01014998.1, from coordinate 45,340 downwards.
TCCGCCAGGTCAAATAATTAGAAAAAAAAAAATCAAAGAAAATTGTATAGGATATTTATGCCTATAAAAGAAAGACTGTTGGGGCTAGGGTTGTGGCTCAGTGGCAGAGCGCTTGCCTCGCACACATGAGGCACTGGGTTCAATCCTCAGCACTACATACCAAATACATAAATAAATAAAATGAAGGCTTAAAAAAATCTTATAAAAAAAAGAAATACTGTTGGAAGAATCAAGAATGATATGTTTTTTAATATTATGATTTTTAATATCTTTATTTTTATTTTTATGTGGTACTAAGGATCAAACCTAAGTACCTCACAGATGCTAGGCAAGTGCTCTGCCACTGAGCTACAACCGCAGCCCAAGAGTGATATGTTTGACTGTCAACAAATATGCAGCTTTGGCACCAATATACAAGATAGATATACAAAAATAAGTCCAATTCTTGTGTGCTAACAATGTATAATATAAAAAGAAATTATGAAAACAACTGTATTTATAATAACAACAAAAGAATAAAATGGGGGCAGGGCTGTGGTTCAGTTGTAGAATGGTTGCCCGGTATGTGTGACACACTGGATTTGATCCTCAGCTCCATAAATAAATAAACAAACAAACAAACAAATAAATAAAATGAAGGTCCATTGACAGCTAAAAGAACTATATTAAAAAAAAGAGGGGCTGTGGCTCAGTGGTAGAACGCTTGCCTCGCATGCGTGAGGCACTGGGTTCGATCCTCAGCACCACATATAAATAAATAAATAAAGATACTGCATCCATCTACAACCAAAAAATTAAAAAAAAAAAAAAAAAAAAAGAATAAGGGCTGGGGTTATGGCGCAGTGGTAGAGTGCTCACCTAGCACGCGGAGGCACTAGGTTCGATCCTCAGCACCACATACAAATAAATAAAGATATTGTGTCCATATACAACTAAAAATATTTTTTAAAAACTCTATCACTGGGGCTGGGGTTATGGCGCAGTGGTAGCGTGCTCGCCTAGCACGCGGAGGCACTAGGTTCAATCCTCAGCACCACATAAAAATAAAATAAAAATATTCTGTCCACCTACAACTAAAAAATAAATATTTAAAAAAAAGAAAAAAAAAGAATAAAATGTTTAGGAATAAATTTAATCAAGGCAATCCAAGAATTATACTCTGAAAACTATAAAATATTACTGAAAGAAATTAAAGATAACCTAGCCAAGTGTGGTAGTGCACACCTCTAATCCCAGAGACTAGGGAGGCTGAGGCAGGAAGATAACAAGTTTGAGGCCAGCTTCAGCAACTTAATGAGACCCTGAGCAACTCAGCAAGAGCCTGTCTCAAAATAAAGACCAAAAAGGATGGGTTCCACAGTATCCCTCCAAAAAGAAACAAACGCAAAAAATAAATAAATAAAAAGAAATTAAAAATAACCTAAATATGCCAGATGTGGTAGCTAGGTTTGAACTTGCAATCCTGCCTCAGCCTCCTGAGTCGCTGGCATTACAGGCATGCATCACCATCCTGGCTCTTGTGGTCAATTAATTTTTGAAAAAACTGTACAATGGAGAAAGAAGATTCTTCTAAATAAATGGTACTGGAAAAAATGGCTATACACACAGAAAATGATATAGTTCCCTTTTCCTACCATATACAAAAATTAATTTAAAATGGATCAAAGATCTAAGAGCTAAACCTCTAAAATTCTTTTTTTAAAAATATTTTTAGATGTTGATGGACCTTTATTTTATTCATTTATTTATATGCAGTGCTGAGAATGAAACTCAATGCCTCACACATGCTAGGCAAGTGCTCTACCACTGAACCACAGCTCCAGGCCCCCTCTAAAATTCTTAGAAGAAAACAAAGGGGGAAAACTTCATGTCTGTGATTTTGGCAGAAGTCTCTTAGATATGATATCCTAACCATGAACAACAAAAGAAGAAATAGATTAAGTGAGATTTCGTCAAAATTAAAAACTTTTACTTATTGAAGGCCACTATCAAGAAAGCAAAATGACAACTCACAGAATAGACAAATATGTCTGTGAACCATGTATATAATGAAGGTGAAGTATCCACAGTATATAAAGAAGTCTTACAGCTCAACAATAAAGACAAACAATCCAATTTCATTTTATTTTATCTTAGTTTTGGTATCAGGGACTGAACCCAAGGGTGGATAACCACTGAGCCACATTCCTATCCCTTTTATTTTTTATTTTGAGACAGAGTCTCACTAGGTTGCTTAACAGCCTTGCTAAGTTGCTGAAGCTGGCTTTAAACCTATGATCCTCCTGCCTCAGCCTCCTGAGCCACTGTGATTATAGGTGTATGCCACAATGACCTGCTAAACAATCCAATTTTTAAAAACAGTAGATGACAACAGACATTTCTCCAAAGAGGATGACAAATGGCCAAGAAGTACATGAAAACATATTCAACATCATTAGTCATTATGGCTATGTAAATCAAAACCACAATGAGCTTGCCTAGGATGCTGTAGGCCCTGGGTTTAGTTCCCAGTACCCCGAAATAAGCAAACAAACAAAAAAACAAACAAAAAACAAAATCAGTTACCACTTCACATGCACTAGATGGCAACAGAAAGAAAAAGAAAGTGGGAGCAAGGACAGATGAAGGAAAAGAGAAAGAGAGCGAAAAGAAAACACCAAGTGTTGGTGAGAATGTGGAGAAATTGTAATTCTTGCATATTGCTGGTGTAAAATTGTATGGCTATGGTAGAAAACAGCTGGCAATTCCTCAAAAAGCTAAACTCAGAATTTCATATGACTCAGCAATTCTACATCTAGGTACATACCCCAAAGCATTAAAGGCAAGTGTCAGTAAAAACTTGTATGGATATCTTCATAGCAGTGCTACTCTTTTTTTTTTTTTAACTGAAGGTTTTTCTTTTATTACATCTAAAAAAGTCTACATGAACCAGTAACTCAATAGGTAAATGATTTTTTTTTCTCAAATTGTAGATGGACACAATAACTCTACTTTTTAAAATTTATTTTTATGTGGTGCATAGTGCCTCACATGTACTAGGCAAGCGCTCTACTGCTGAGCCACAACCCCAGCCCCAGGTGAACAATTTTTTTCCCAATGCATGTAATAAATATTTTCACTTGGTACTTTTATACAAATGGACATTGGTCCAATATACATCTTTAAAAGCTGTTTTACTGTTTTGGCATGTGGTATGGAAATTCTAACAAAGTTTTAAGGCAATGAATAACAGATTTAAGTTTATGGAATTTATAGTAACTTTTTTATCTGTTTATATACAATTTCCCCTTTGTTAATTAAACAACAGCAACACACTCTGGGACCACCAGCTACCCTTCCTCTTTCTGAAATCTAAGCTTTGTGTTTAATTTAAAAACAGAATTCAACATGTACTGGTAAAAAGAAATTCTTACTAAAATAAATGCAAATGTGCTTTAAAAAGTCCTAAAGATCTTGAAAGTTGTATGTACTTGACATTGTTTTAGAAACAATGCTTTGTCCACATTTATTAATTTACAACTGGGATATATTTTCAATTTCACACATTTATTTCAAAGGAAAATCTGCCAAGAAAACACATCTTTCAGAAGCATAAAAGAATCTGTCTTAAGTCAGTAATGATTCAGAATTGTAATAGTCTAAATCAATAACAGAAAAAATTTAATGCTCAAAACAGTCAACCAAGTGTGGCATGGTTAAGTATCAGATTTTTTTTAAAAAAGAGATGTGTCCAACAATGCCCACATAGTAATTAAAAGCCACTTCAACCCTGCCAGTCAAACAGCTGTTTTCTGTGTACATTAGATCTCTAACATGTATACACCCATACAGCACTACACAGAAGCAAGGACATGTCATACCATCATGAAAGTGCTACTCTTGGGGCTGGGATTGTGGCTCAGTGGTAGAGCGCTTGCCTTGCATGCGTGAGGCACTGGGTTCAATCCTCAGCACCACATAAAAAATAAAAATAAAAAATAAAGATATTTGTGACCATCTACAACTAAAAAACAAATATTAAAAAAAAAAAAGTGCTACTCTTAATAGCAGGAAAGTAGAAGCAATCCAAATGTCCATCAATGGATTAATGGATTAACAAAATGTATGCATAAAATGGAATATTATCCAGTTATAAAAAAGGAATAAAAAAGTGACACATGAGCTGGGATTGTAGCTCAGCGGTAGAGCGCTTGCCTCGCACGCGTGAGGCCTTGAGTTTGATCCTCAGCACCACATACAAAGCAATATAATAAAGACATTGTGTCCATCTATAACTAAAAAAAATATTTAAAAAAAAAAAAAAGTGACACATGCCAAACAACCATGGATGCAACTTGAAGACATTATGCTAAGTAAAAGAAGCCAGACACTAAGCCGGGTGTGGTGGTGAATGCCTGCAATCCCAGCACTTAGGAGGCTGAGACAGGAGAATCGCGAGTTCAAAGCCAGCCTTAGCAACAGCAAGGCACTAAGCAACTCAGCACAAAATAGGGAAGGGGATGTGGCTCAGTGGTCAAGTACCCCTGAGTTCAATCCTCAGTAGCCCCCCCCCCAAAAAAAGCCAGACACTAAAGGGCACCTATTTTATTACATTTATATAAATAATCCATAATACATGAATCCATAGAGACAGAGGGCAGGTTAATGGCTGCTAGAGACTGTGGGCATGATGAGAGACCAGGGAGTGAATATTTAATGGGTATGGGTTTTCTTTTGGGGTGAACAAAAATGTTTTGGAACTAGATAGTGATGATGATTGCACAGTACTGTGAATGCATCACATACCACTGAAATGTATACTTTGGTAAATTTTATTACCACAACAAAAGTTCTTTTTAATTAAAACAAAAGAAAACAAAAAATAATTGCCAGGAATGACAATACACAACTGCAATCCTAGCTGCTGGGGTGGCTGAAGCAGGAATATCAGGCCAGTATGGACAGTGGGGAGTGACCATCCTCTCAAAAAGGCTGGGGATGTAGCCAAGTGGTAGAACACTTGCCTAGCATACAAGAGATCCTAGGTTCTATCCTCAATACTGGGGGAAAACAAACACACAAACAAAAAACCCTTTTACATGGTAAAGCATAAAAATAAGTCTCATGTCAGGAAAGTCAACAAAGAAAACTATAAAAGATTATTAGCCAGGTGCAGTGCTGCATGCCTGTAATCCCAGCACTTTGGGATTATAGAAGAACCATGAGTTCAAAGCCAGCCGTAGCAATGGCGAGGCACTAAGCAACTCAGTGAGACCCTGTCTCTACATAAAACACAAAATAGAGCTGAAGATGTGCCTCAGTAGTCAAGTACCCCGGAGTTCAATCCCCAGTACCAAAAAAAAAAAAAGATTATTATCTTAATTATTTAAAAAGATTTTATACAGGGCTGGGGTTGTGGCTCAGTGGTAGAGCACTTGCCTTGCATGAGTGAGGCACTAGGTTCAATCCTCAGCACCACATAAAAATAAATAAAATAAAGATATTGTGTCCATCTACAGCTAAAAAAAAGTATTAAAAAAAGATTTTATACAAATATACAAGACTGATCTACAAAGTTCTCAGGCTAAGTGGTCAAACCTGATATACACATTATATACCAGGAAATAATCCCAAGAAAACTCCTCACATAAAAAAAAATACATGCCAACTGGGTCTGTAGCACATATGAGGTCCTGGGTTCAAACTCCAGCAACAGAAACAAAACAAAACAAAACAAAAACATGCCAGCCAGGCCTGAAGACACACATCTGTAATCCCAGCTACTACTCACTCAGGAGGCTGAGGTGGAAGAATCACTTAAGTCCAGGATTTCGAAGCCAGCCTGGGCAACAAAGGCAGACACTATCTCAAAATGAACAGAAAAGACAAACAAAAATCCCTCCAAAAATAATAAAATGAAATAATCAAAAAAGCAGGCTACACCAGAAAGGATATGCCTACTAAAATATTAAGAAAATCATGGGGTTGGAGTTGTAGAGTGCTTGCCTAGCACGTATGAGGCATGGGTTTGATCCTCAATACCACATAAAAACAAATAAATAAAAATAAAGGTATTTTGTCCATCTACAACTAAAAGAAAAAAGAAAAAATATATATTAAAAAAAGGAAAATCATTATATTCTGCTTTTTTTCCAACAGTGTCTGACCATGTTGCCCAGGTTGTCCTTGAGCTCCTAGGCTCTAGAGATCCGCTGTCAGCCTCACCAGTACCTAGGATTATAGATGTATGCCACCAAATCTGGCTTCATTAAATTCTAAATATTTTATAAAAGAGATTTAAAAAAATCAACATGGTCAGGCCAGTCCACAGGAAAGCAGATAAGTATCTTCAGTGACACTATGAAATGTTCTAAAAATATAATCTGACAGGGGCTGGTATTGTAGCTCAATGATAGAGCACTTGCCTAGCATGTGTGAAGCACTGGGTTCAATTCTCAGCACTGCAAATAAATAAATAAATAAATATTAAAAAATAATAATAATCTGCAATATGTAACAGGAGCTATAAAGCTAGTTAGGTGCTTTGATCCAGTAATTTCATTCTTAGGACTATAGTTTTAAAGGTATACCCAAAATAGGAGAAACAGAAAATAATTGAAAAAAAAAAAGATAGTCACAATCATGACCACTAAAATGAGAAAACACAAAGAAATCTAAATAATCAGTAAGAGAGTAGAGTAGGGCCTAGTGCACATTTCTAACTCCAGCTACTCAGGAGGCTGAGGCAGGAGGATTCAAAGGTGAAAGCCAGCCTCAGCAACGTAGCAAGACCCTATCTCAAAATTAAAAAACATAAAGAGCAGGAAATGTAGCTCAGTGGTAGAGTGCCCCTGGGTTTAATCCTCAGTATTATAAAAAGAGAGAAACAGAGAGTAAAACTAAATTAACTATTATTATTGCTTAAGCACAACTGAATAAATATAAAAAAGTATCTGTGTGTGTGCATGTGTGTGTGTTTTGCTTTCCTGTAATCACACCTACTAGGCTGAGACAAGAGGAACACAAGTTCAAGGCCAGTCTCTCAAAATAAAGTAAAAAGGGCTGGGGATGTAGTTCCATAGTAGAGCACTTGCCTAACATGCTAAATGCCCTGAGTTCAATCCCCAGTACACACACAATGACAAGTATATAACTACTTGATAAAAGACATATAAGAAATAATTTCAAATAAAATAAATAAAAAATAGTATGTGTATTGATTATGCTTCATGGAAAAGAATTTGGAGTTAAGAGTTTAAAAGTCAATAGGCTTTGCCAGGTACAGTTGTGTTCACCTGCAATCCCAGCAATTTGGAAGGTTGAGGCAGAAGAATCAAAAACTGGAGCAATTTAGTGAGACCCTTTCTCAAAATACAAAAATAATAAATGGCTGGGGTTATGGCTCAGTGGTAAAGTGCCCCTGAGTCCAACCCCCAGTATCAAAAAACAAAAAAACAAAAAAAAAAGGAAGGCAATGTATGCAAACTATATGTTTATATATGGAGAAATATGAATACCTATTAAAAGACCAACAAAAATATTTTGAACAAATTCAAAAATTTGTCCAGTTTTCAACCTATAAGCAACCTATGTACAAAGAAATACCTAGCCGGCCGCGGTGACGCAAGCCTGTAATCCCAGCACTTAGGGAGGCTGAGACAGGAGAATCGCGAGTTCAAAGCCAGCCTCAGCATCTGCGAGGTGCTAAGCAACTCGGTGAGACCCTGTCTCTACATAAAACACAAAACAGGGCTGGGGATGTGGCTCAGTGGTCAACTGCCCCTGAGCTCAATCTCCAGTACCAAAAAAAAGAACTACCTACATACTACCCTGAAAAGTCATCATAGAAATCATCATAAAAAATAAACTAAAGCTTTTAGATATTCTGTCTACTCAGAATTGAAGGTAGAAAGAAGGCAGGGAAAGTAGGAATGAAAAGCATAGTTTAAGGAAGCTAAAAACCACACCCTCTTGCTCCAAATTTTCTCTGCTACCAGAGGTTTTTCTTCTATTTCCTGAGAATCCACCACCAACCAGAGAGTTATGTAGAGTAACAGGGATTATCTATTTATCAGAATCAATACCTCAAATAATTAAGCAGCCATATTTCACTACACAGTGCTATGAATTTGTTCAATCTGTTTCACGTCTCTCTTAACCACCTAAATGAAACAAACTGCTATTGGAAGAAGAGGAAGAAGTAGTACTGACTTCCCACTATGGCAATTCTCCCCAAGCTGTATGTTTCCCCCAGAATACTCCATTTCTCAAAACTATTTACCTCCCTCCCTCTTAAAGTTTCCATTCATTAACCTAACAAAGTATATCTTTTCTCATTTCTCTAAGTAAGCTTAAATTCTTAATAGTATTTTTAAAAAATTAACTCACCTGAAATGTATTATTTAACAGAAAATAATATAAGCAGCTTTTAAAAAATTTCTTTAAGAGTTTCTATCCATTTACAACCTGCTTTTCAACAAATAAAAAAAGAAAAAACAACAAAAAACCTGCTTTTCTTTTAAATTTTAACACTATTATGCTTTATATACATATAACTTCACTACACAATCATTAGAGAATGTAGTAACGAAGACCTTGATTCAGTCTTGTACATAAACTTTATATTCAAAGAAATCTTTTTAATGTAGTATTCATCAATTGATTCTTACTTTGCTTCAATTTGTGGAAATCACTGACTCTATCCTTAGTGGCCTGCTTTAATGTATCTGTTTGAATTCTGTGTTCACTCTCCAAGTTTGAGCCTGGAATTAAATGCTGAAGAGGGTTGGAGGGGTTCTGTTTTGAAGTACCAGGGTTTCCATTGTGGTTTACATGTGAACCTATGGTATAAAAACATCAAGTTAAAATGTTAATTCTTTTACAGAAGAATTTTACAAGACCCACTCTTTCAGAAAAGTTAAGAAACACCATTATCTGATATTGGGTAGTCATTTAGTCTTTTTGTTATTGTTGTTTGTTTTTTAAGCTTTAATTATCAATGTCCTTTTAGCAGTGGGAAGTTTACCAATCATTCTCAAATGAGTGTGTCCATTACCAATTATAAACCTATCCACCAAAGGGATAAAACCTAAGATTAATATCCAGTTCTTTTCCTCCCTCCAAACTCCATATTGCTGTCAGAATTCTCTAAAATCCAGTAAGGCTTCTGAAATTTCTAGTTTCTTCATTGCTTTCATCTATACAATCACTCACAATTAACTCTAGATTCTTTCTTAGCAGTATCTCCTTAATACAACAACTCTTTCTCCCACCTCTCATTTTCCCCCTCATCAAAGTCTTGATTAGATCCTTATTACTATGAATTTTGGAATTATAAACCTCCTGTGCCATTGATTTCTGTATCTTTCCTTTCCATGATCTCCCAAAGCACCTCCTTTCAATCATTCTCATTTTAGAACACTTCTGTAAAATCAAATAGATGTTCAATAGAAAACATTCATAAATACACAGTTAAGGCCTTCTACACAGTAATAATTTGTAGAAGGCCTCTGTAACATAACAGTGAACACAGTTTTTACCACTGAGCAACACCACCAACTTTATGAACACATTCTGAAGGAAGGTAAATCTATGTAGCCTGAAGGTCAGGCATGGTGTCATATGCCTAAAGTCCCAACTATTCAGGAGGTTGAGGCAGGGAAATTCAAAGTTTAAGGCCAGCCTGAGCAGCATAGGCAACATAGCATGACCCTGGCTTTAAAAAACAACAACAAAAAAAACTATGTAGCCTGGAAGAGATAAAAGGAAATGTAGTTCAGAGTGGAACAACAAATAATTCTTTTTTGGTACTGGGAAGTGAACTCAGGGGTACTCGACCACTGAGCCACATCCCCAGCCCTATTTTGTGTTATTTAGACAGAGTCTCACTGAGTTGCTTAGTGCCTCACCATTGCTGAGGCTGACTTTGAACTCTCAATTCTCCTGTCTCAGCTTCCCAAAGTGCTGGGATTATAGGCGTGCATCACCATGCCCGGCTCAAATAATTCTGCTCTTAAGAAAAAACTCTCAAGATGGTAGAAAAAGATGGACATCATAGCCCTAGCTTCATGTATGACTGCATATATGTTGTGATTCTACATCACATACAACCAGAGAAATGTAAAGTTGTGCTCCATCTGTGTACAATGAATCAAAATGCATTCTGCTATCATGTATACCTAAGTAGAATAAATAAAATTTTAAGAAAAAGAAAAAGAAAAAACTCTAACATCTATTAAACAAAGTGCAATTTTAAATAATTATATTTCTCCCTGAGCTTTTACCAGTCATTAAAAAACATGACTTTACTTTGAAGAATGAATGCTACTTCATTCACTATACTGCTAAATGCCATGTTTTATTCACTATATAACAATTATATGACCAATAATGGTTTTTAAAAGAATAAGACTTCATACCTGGAGCCATATTTGGAGAGAGAGGTTGTCCAGTTGGAAGATGGGAGATTTCTTGATGACTTCCATGCTGAGAACCTAAAACAGGGGGCTTCTTTAAAACTGCAAAAAAAAAAAAAAAAAAAAAAAAAAATCACATTATTCCTAATTGACATGTTTTCTAAAAAAAACAACTACTGTAGCTGGGCATGGTGGTACATCTCTGTAATCCCAGTGACTTAGGAGACTGAGGCAGGAGGTTCACAAGTTTGAGGCTAACCTCAATAATTTAGGAGGACCCTCAGCAATTTAGCCAGACCTTGTCTCAAAATGAAAAATAAAAGGTTGTGGAGCCTGTAATCCCAGTAACTCAGGTTGTATGTTGTTCACAGTATTCTTTTCATATAATGTCCTTGGGAACTGTAATATGGTTGTGGGATTTTTGGGGGGATGAGGAACAGTATTGGGGATTGAACTCAGCCTCATGAATGCTATACAAATGCTCTCCCACTGAGGTAGATCCTAAGTTTTTGTTTTAATTCTCATAAAGAGGTCTCACTAAGTTGCCCAGACTGGCCTCAAATTTGCAATCCTTCTGCCTCAGACTCCTAAGTAGTTAGGATTACAGGTATAATTGTGCCGTATTAGACATACAGGATAAGAAATAAATGCATACAAGCAGATAACCAATCCTTGCTCCTATATCTGAACAGGATGTTTTATATGCTAATTTATCTCTGGCAAAACTTTGGAAATAGCTTGAAAAATAAATAAAGCAAGGTAAAAGAGATAAATCAACTGAAACCTCACTTGAGTTTAGGGCTACAGCAGTGCTGCAAAAATTCAGAAGAAAAATACATGGTATATGGGCACATGGGTACACACCTGTAATCCCAACAACTAGAAGAATGAAGGAGGAAGATCACAAATTCAAGACCAGCCTTTAACTGAGTGAGACCCAGTCTCAAAATAAAAATTAAAAAGGACTGGGAATGTATCTCAGTGGTAGAGTGCCCCTGGGTTTAACCCCAGTACCAAAACAAGAAAAAGAAAAATATATGGTCTCTGTTCTCAGTACTTTTTAAAATTAATGTGTTAAGTCAATGGTTCTCAAACTTCACCACAGACAAAAATCACTTAGAGACCTTGTTAAAACAGATGGAGCAATTGCTGGGCTCCATCTCCTAATTAGGTCTGGGGACCTTAGAATCTGCATTTCTAGAAAGTCTCTGAGAAATGATGATACCATTGGTCCAGAGATCTCATTAGGAATCACTGAATTACTTCACTGCTTTACAATAAAATCTTGATCATTCTAACTCAGTATTTTCTTTCTTTCTTTCTTTTTTTTTTGCAGTACTGTGGATTGAACCCAGGGCTCCATGCATGCTAGGTATGTGCTCTACTACTGAGCTACATCCCTAACTCATTCATATATATATATTTGAGACAGGAGACAGGGTCTCTCACTAAGGTGCCAAGGCTGTCTCAAATTTTTAAAATTTTTTCAGATATTGATAGACTTTTATTTTTATTTATTTTTTTTTAATTTTTTTATAGCTTTATTTTATTTTTATGTGGTGCTGAGGATCAAACCCAGTGCCTCCCACATGCTAGGCGAGCACGCTACCACTGCGCCATAACCCCAGCCCGATAGACCTTTATTTTATTCATTTATTCATATGCAGTGCTAAGAATCAAACCCAGTGCCTCATACATGCCACGCACGTACTCTACCACCAGACCATAACCCCTAACCCCAACCCTGTCTCAAATTTTTGATCCTCCTGCCTCTGCTTCCTGAGTAGATGGTATAATAGACAGGTACCACCATGCCTGTTTTTTCTTTCTTTCTTTTGTCACACTGAGGATAAAACCCAGGGCCTTGAGGCTAACAGTATTTTCAAATTCATGTTATCACTTTTGTCCTTCCTTTATTTTAAGGGAATATACTATGAATTGGAAGCTCATAAGAATTTAGACATGAAAGAATTTCAGAAGATAACAAAACTATACAAATGAAAGAACAAACACTTCACTCATTTGGGCCTCAGACACAGTAATTTCAGACATGTACAGAATAATTTTAGCCATAACCACAGAAATAACTGCTGAAACTCAGAAGGAATAAAAACAGCCAAGAAGAGGCAAAAATGTTACTTTTGATTTTCCACCATAATAAACTGAAGTTGGCAGAGAGATTATCTATAATAGCCAGGAAACACAGAGAAGTATAGAAAAACAACGAGATATGAAGGAAAAAACGAATGGGATTAAGATAACTGCAAGTGCCAGGAGTGATGGCACAGGCCTATAAGCCCAGCAGCTCAGGAGGCTAAGGCAGGAGGATCGCAAGTTCAAAGCCAGGCTCAGTAAAAGCAAAGGCGCTAAGTAACTCAGTGAGACCCTGTTTCTAAATAAAATACAAAATAGGGCTGGGGATGTGGCTCAGTGGTTGAGTGCCCCTGAGTTCAATCCCTGGCACCCCCCCAAAATAAATAAACAAACAAATAAAAATAAAAAATAAAAAAAGGCAGGGGTGTAGCACAACAGTAGAGCACCCCTGGGTTTAATCCATAGCACCAAAAAAAAAAAAAAAAAAAACAAAACCCAAAAAGTGTGAGGCAATTCACTGAAATATAAGACAAGCACTAAAATCTAAATAACTCATGTAAGGGTATTACTATGCCACATTAGCACACCAACACAGCAATCTGGGATCACTGAGTATGAAAGAAGAGCTTGGTATACTTTTAGTAAACAATAAGTGATTCCAATATAGCATGGCTTTCATGAACAGTAACACGGAATCATCAAGAAAAGTTTTAAAAACAGCTGACTCTTATAATAGCAAAACAAGGATTCTACATATTAAGCAGAAAAATTTAATAAATTTTATATATATTAAAAAAAGCCTGGGGGATAGGGTTGTGCTCAGTGGTAGAGTGCTTGCCTGGCACGCGTGAGGCACATGGTTCAATCCTCAGCACCAAATAAAAATAGATAAATAAAACAAAGGTATTGTATCTGTCTACAACTAAAAAATATTAAAAAAAATAAGGCTGGGCAATTAATAGGTAATTAACTAGACATACCAATTATATAGATATCTGTGATTTTCCAAGTTTCACTCAAAAAGAAAATGCAGTAACATGAAAAATAATAACATTAGTTGAATTCTCTAATAATTTTTACTTACCAGTGGGAAGATCATCAGCTTTTGCTAGGTCATTCTCTTCTATTCCAGGCATCCCTGCATCACCATTTCCTTTAATTTGTTCTGCCCAAGGAACAAAAGTGTTATGATTTCTGTACCTTTTCTTATAGAAATTAAAAGTGTTTTGAAGGAAAGTACAATTAATCCTTAAAGCAATAGGCTATATTCATTGAATGTCTCATTTCTTGCTTTGGACACAGTTTTAACTCTAAAATAACTTTTACTTTTTTATCAAAGAATCCAAATTTTAAACAACAAAACAATTTTATTTGTGATTAAAAACATTCACTTAGAAATGAGAAGAAAAGGGCTGGGGCTGGGGCTCAGTGGTAGAGCGCTTGCCTAGCATGCGTGAGGCACTGGGTTTGATTCTCAGCACCACATACAAAAATAAATAAAATAAAGATATCGTGTCCATCTACAGCTAAAAATATTAAAAAAAAAAAGAAATGAGAAGAAAAGGTCAATATCCTATTAACACAAAACAAAATAATAATACCTTTCCCATGTGAAATATGATTGCTGGAGGGTTCTTCATTCTTCTCTGCAGCATTCTCAGCTACTTTTGGAATATTTTTAGGTACTACATGATCGTTTATACCCAATTCTTTTCCATCATTTGATTGAACTTTGTGGGTCTCTTGCTGTTAGATAAAGATTTGATTACAATAAATATTTCTCAGTTCAAATTGTTGAACCATTGGTACAACTATTAATTAAATGTTCTGAAATAATTTATCTTTTAAAACATATGCTCCCCATTCAAATTCTGAATACTTGGAGATGTGGGATATACAATGATTTTCTGTTAAGTTTTTATAGCTGATGTGAAATCAAAGAGTGACTAACACTTTTTAAAGTCTCTTTATAGTAAATGGCTTATAACATTAGGCAGAGGGAATTCTTTTCAGCTATGCTTAGGGAGGGATTCTGCACAACAGCCTACTGAGCAGTGTGGATTGCTGTAGTGGCCTAGAGTTGGGAATTGTTCTCGTGCTATGGGCAGAGTGGGTTCTCTGTAGGCATACATAGGACTCAAACAGGATGGTAGAACAGAAGAAGGCTGGCACATGGGTGCCCCTGCAAGTATGACAGATGGCAATTGAGATTGTCAGGCTTTTCCCCACATGGAAATAGCAAAGGTGAGAAGCAGGCAAATTACTTCCCTGGTGCACTGGCAACACAAGGATAGCAAGTAAGCAGAATACACAAGTCAATGCTCCCTCCAATCTGTTCCTGACAACATCATATTCTTGGAAACTTAAATCTTCAAGTATATGGTAGACTTAATTCATTTCTCTTGATGGGCTAGGTTTGAATTGCCTCAGTGGGAAATTCTAGAAGGAAGGAATAAAGTGCACATGCTTGAGTTGCCATATTGGTAGGTCCTTCCAGTTAATATTTAATGCATATAAAAATGCTCTGTAGGGGCTGGGGTCATGGCTCAGTGGTAGAGCGCTTGCCCCTCACGTGTGAGGCACTGGTTCGATCCTCAGCACCACATACAAAATACATACATAAATAAATAAAATAAAGGTTGTTTTAAAAAAAAATGCTCTGTAAATTCTAAAGCATTATGCAATGTAATTACTGGTAATACCAGAAAAAAAATATTACTAAGGGGCTTGGAGTGTAGCTATGTGGTAAATCACATGCCTAGCATATGCAAGGCCCTGAGTTCAAGTATCAGTAGAATAAAAAAAGAACTACTGGGCTGGGGATGTGGCTCAGTTATAGAATGCCTGCCTGGCATGTACAAGGATCTAGGTTCTATTCCCAGTACGGGGTGCAGGGAGGACTCTAGAAAAACAGAAGCCAAATCCTATGACTGTGTCATAATAAAGAAAAGGGCCAACCATGGTGGGTACATACTTATAATCCTAGCAACTTAGGAGGCTGAGGCAGAAGGATTCAAGTTAGTGAGAACCTTGGCAATATAATGAGACACCATCTTAAAATAAAAAGTAAAAAGGACTGGGGATGTAACTCAGTGGTAAGATGCCCCTGGGTTCAATCCTCAGTTCCAAAAAAAAGAAAAGAAAAAGAAAGGGTGCTTTGATAATTGGGTACAGTATTCCAGTGTCCTGACAGATAAAATCAACAAAAAAACATTTGCAAGGTGTTATTTCATAGTTTATAAACTGCTTTCATATCTACCCTCTAAAAGAGATAAATAGTTTAGAATAAAAAGCAAAATAATATAAAACTAAGACTTGTAAAAGTTAAAAAGTTAAGTAGCTTATTCTTTTTCTTTTTGTGGGGGTGGGTACTGTGGATTCAATTCAGGGGCACTCAATCACTGAGCCACATCCCCAGCACTATTTTTGTATTTTGTTTAGAGACACAGTCTCACCAAGTTGCTTAGCACCTCGCTGTTGTTGAGGCTGGCTTTGAACTCGCGATCCTCCTGTCTCAGCCTCCTGAGCCACTGGGATTACAGGCTGCACCACCGCACCTGGCTTAAGTAGCTTACCCCATGTCATTCAGCTAGAGAACTGTGGAAAAAATATTCAGTCTTTCTGACTTCAAATCCCACATTTTCTGGCAACTTGGTAAGCTATAACCTTATAACCAATTTCAAGAGCTTAATCATTGGTGGGTGAAAGAACAGAATGAAATTCCTGAATATGTCAATTAAAAAGCCAAGAGTGAGAAAACCCATGAAACACAACCTAAACAGCCATTCTACATCTCTGTGCATTTTTACCACAGTGGTAGATTCTAAGGCTATTTCTATAGTATCCTCACTGTTTTGCAGACGTGGATAAAATAAACAATATTAAAAACTAAAAGTCAACAGACTACCGTTTAAAAATACTTTTTCATGAAAACAGTTAACAGAGATGTCCCTTTAAGGTTATTAACGACATTACCTGTATGTAAACAGATATATTTTCTTAATAAAACAAGATGGCTTTCTAAAGCAATGTTTGTGACTTGGTAAAGGGACCTTATAATTGTTTTTTTTTAAATAAACTTTTTTTTTTAATATTTTTTTAGTTGTAGATGGACACAATGTCTTTATTATATTGCTTTGTATGTGGTGCTGAGGTTCGAACCCAGGGCCTCACGCATGCGAGGTAAGCGCTCTACCACTGAGCTACAATCCCAGCCCCTTAAATAAACTTTTTATTCTGAAATAGTTTTAGATTTACAGAAAACTAATTACTCCTTACTTAGTTTACTCTATTGTTAACAGCTTACATTACCATGATACCTTTGTAAAACTAAGAAACCAATATCAGTAAGTTATTATTAACTAAACCCCAGACTTTATTTAGATTTCAGTAGTTTTTCCACTAGGTCTTTGTTTGCTTCAAGATCTGACTCAGGACAACTGTATTGCACTGAAATGCTCAAGTCTCTTTAGTTTCTTCTGTAATAGTTTCTTCTCTTTAGTTTCTGGTCTGTAATAGTTCCTCTAATTTTGTAGCATGGAAGCAGTAAGCAGTTTTATTTATAGACACTAAATGTGTGTTTTTTATAATATTCCATTGTCATAAAATGTTTTTTTGAATTTTTTATCCATTTAAAAATATAAAAACCATTTTAAGTTTATGAATAGTACAAAAACAGGCAGCAAATTGACTTGGCCTGTGGTTTACATATAGTTTGCTGACTCCTTTCCCAGAGTAATTTCTAAAATAAACACTTGGCTAATTAGTTAACAAATTAATAAATGAATAAATCCATGAATATAATTTATGTTGGTTTTATATGCTGAATATTGAATTTGTCCCTATGAAAAAATAACCCTAATTTCACAGAATCAATCTGTCATGTAGTTGAGGAACAGGGAGTAAAGGGTAGGGAGCAGAATCAGGCAGTTGACCTAGAGGGTAAGGGCTGATGTGCTACCCCACAAAGAAGTTTCCTAGGGCCTTTTATCCTTGCCCTGCATTGTCCTAATTAGAGCAGGATAGAGTAAGGAAGACCTGAAGAGGTAACCATTAAAAACAGCCTAGTATAAAAGAGCAGAGGGACGAGCAGGGCAGGGTGGCACACACCTGTAATCCCAGTGACTTGGGAGGTTGAGGCAGGAGGATTACAAGTTTGAGGCCAGCCTGAGCAACTTGGAGAAATCTTGTCTTTAAAAAAAAAAAAAAAAAAAGGAGGGGGACATGAAGCTCAGTGGTAAAGCATTCCTGGGTTCAAGCCCTAGTATCACACACATGCCAAAGGGAGGGGGGACACAGAAAAGGAAGTATACTTGTTCAGAAAAAAGGGAAAGCTCTTATCTGACCTCCTTGGGAGAAAAGAAGAGAGCAAATCTACCTGATTATTTCTATTCTAGGCTTGGAAGAGCACAATTGCAACAGCAAAATTCTTTTCCCCTTCCTTATATGTTCTGCTATGCTCTTCAAACTTCCCAGTTTCAGTACTGGCTGCCCTCAATACATCTACTATAGTCACTCAGGTCTGCCTTCCTCCACCAATCTATCCACATGTCTCTTCAAAGTAGAATGCATGTAAGCAGCAGCTATTCCACTTTGTAGATTCAGAAAATGAAAAAGAAATGACACTCTCAATAACCCACTGTAAAACTGTGGAGACACTTAGAACAAAACCTTGTAAGCTGAGTGCAGTGGTACATGCCTGTAATCCAGCAGCTGGGGAGGCTGAGACTGGAGGATCGCAGGTTTGAGGCCAGCCAACCTCAGCAACTTAGCAAGGATGTAAGCAACCTAGTGAGACCCGTCTCAAAATAAAACATAAAAAGGGCTGGGATGAAGCTTGTAATGCCAGCACTTAGGGAGGCTGAGACAGGAGAATTGTGAGTTCAAGGCCAGCCTCAGCAATGGAGAGGCACTAAGCAACTCAGTGAGACCCTGTCTCTACATAAAACACAAAAACTAGGGCTGGGGATGTGGCTCAGTGGTTGAGTGCCCCTGAGTTCAATCTCCAGTACCCAAAAAAAGGAGGGGGGAACGGCTGGGATGTGGTTCAGTAGTTAAGTGCCGTTGGGTTCAATCCCTGGTACCAAAAAAAGAAAGACAAAAAGAACAAAACCCTGTGTTCTTACCTTTTAGTCCTTTAGGCAAGACATTACCAAAGAGCAAAACAACTTCTTTCACTATTAAATCTCTCTTCACTTTATTTATTTATTTATTTATTTATTTTAGTACTGGAGATTGAACTCAGGGGCACTTGACCATTGAGCCGCATCCCCAGCCCTATTTTGTGTTTTATGTAGAGACAGGGTCTCACTGAGTTGCTTAGCGCCTCGCCATTGCTGAGGCTGGCTTTGAACTCGCGATTCTCCTGTCTCAGCCTCCCTAAGTGCTGGGATTACAGGCTTGCGCCACCGCGCCCAGCTTCTCTTCACTTTAAATCACAAGACTTTATAAAAACCGAGCCTAGTCGGGTGAGATTAGAGGTGAGTCATAAAAATGACTCAGGTCATGATGGCTAGTGATCTTCAGAAAAATCCTCTCTATTTCTAAAAAACCTATAAAATATATCAGCTTCAAGTAGATAAATTAATAAAAGAATTTGTTCTCTTAAAAAGTATAAATTAGAGCTGGGGCTATAGCTCAGTGGTAGAGTGCTTGCCTAGAATGTGTGAGGCACTGAGTTTGATCATCAGCACCACATAAAGATAAATAAATAAAATAAAGGGATTATGTCCATCTACAACTAAAAATATTTTTTACAAAAGTATAAATCAGAGCTGGGGATATAGTTCAGTATACACCATGTGTTTGGCATGCATAAGGCCCTGTGTTTAGCATGCATAAGGCACCACAAGAAGAAAAAAAGTATAAATCAAAATTGGTGCCGGAAGCAGTGGCACACGCCTATAATCCCAGCAGGAGGGAAGGCTGAGGCAGGCAGATCGCGAGTTCAAAACCAGCCTCAGAAAAAGCAAGGCACTAAGCAACTCAGCGAGACCCTGTCTCTAAATAAAAATACAAAATAGGGCTGGAGATATGGCTTAGTGGTCAAGTGCCCCTGAGATCAATCCATGGTACCCACCCCCCACCACAAATTGGTTATAGTGACTAGTGTTTACTTTTTTTTTTTAGTGTTTAATTTCTGTCTTTTAAGAAACAGAATCAGACTAGCAAAGATTGATTTAAAAAAAAAGTTGCCAATTTTTTTTCTTCAAATGGAAGGAAGTAATTAACAACCTTCAGTAAAATGTCACCTACTTTAAATCTGAGAAATACATTAACAATAAAAATTATCATCATCATCATCTTTTTCTTTTTTGAAGACTAGATCTTGCTATGTTGCCCAGGCTAATTTTGAACTCCTGGGCTCAAGTGATCCTTCTACCTCAGTCTCCTAAGTAGCTGGGACTATAGGGATGCATTACTATAGCAGGAAAAAAATTATTTTTAAAAGTTAAATACAACTTTGAAAAGATAAATAAGATTGAGAAACCCTTAACGAAATTAACCAAAAAAAGTGAGAAGACACAAATCAACAAGATTAGAGATGAAAAAGGAGATATCACCACAGAGCTTTCTAAAATCCAGAGCATTATCAGAACCCATTTTGAAAATTTATACTCCAATAAACTGGAAAATCTGGAAGACACTGAAAAGTTTCCTGCCAAAATTGAATCAGGAAGACACAGAAAACCTAAACAATATCAAGTAATGAAATTGACACAGCAAAAAAAACTTTCCAAAAAAGAAAAGCCCTGGACCTGATAAGATTCTCGGCTGAGTTTTACCAGACCTTTATAAAAAACTAACACCAGTCTTTCTCAAATTATTCCATGAAATTGAAAGAGAGACAACACTCCCAAATACATTTTATGAAGCCAGTATAACTCTGATACCAAAATCAGACAAAGATGCATCAAGGAAAGAAAACTACATCTATATCCCTAATGAACACAGATGCAAAAATTATTTTATTAAAATATTAGCAAATTGCATTCAAACACACATCAAAAAGATAATATACCATGATCAAGTGGGTTTCATTTCAGGGATGCAAGATTGGTTTGACTTATGCAAATCAACAAATGTAATTTACCACTTAAACAGAATTAAGAACAAAAATCATGATGATCTCAATAGATGCAGAAAAGGCATTTGATAAAATCTAATATTCATGTTAAAAACACTGGAGAAGATAAGGATTAAAGAAACATACCTCAATATCATGAAGGCCATTTATGACAAACCCAAAGCCAAAATTGCTCTAAACAGAGAAAAACTAAACGCATTTCTTCTAAATTCAGGAACAAGACAAGGCTGTCACTATCACCATTCCTATTCAATACAGTCCTCAAAACATTAGCCAGAGCAATCAGGCAAGGAAAGGAAATCAAAGGGATACAAATAGGAAAAAAATCATCTGTTTGTTGACAATATGATTCTATATCTAGAAGACCCAAAAAAACTCCACCAGAAGACTTCTATAGCTTACAAAGGAGTTTAGCAAAGTAGCAGGATACAAAATCAATGTCCATAAATCAATAACTTTCCTATACTCCAACAGTGATTCAGCTGAGAAAGAAATCAGGAAAACCATCCAATTCACAATAACCTCAAAAAAATAAAATGTAATACTTGCAAACTAATCTAAATAAGGAGGTCAAAGAGCTCTATAAAAGAATTATAGAACACTGAAGAAAGAGACTGAAGAAGACCTTAGAAGATGGAAAGACATTCCATTTTCTTGAATAAGCAGAATCAATATTGTCAAAATGGCCATACTACCAAAAGCAACATATAGATTCAATGCAATCCCTATCAAAATACCAATTACATTTTCCACAGAATTAGAAAAAAAAATTCTTAAATGCATTTGGAAGAACGATAAACCCAGAATAGCCAAAGCAATACTAAGCAAGAAAAGCACAGCAGGAGGCATCACAGTACCTGATCTGAAATTATAATACACAGCTGCAGTAACAAAAACAGCATGGTGTTGGCATCAAAATAGATATGAAGACCAATGGAACAGAATAAAAGACACAGAGACAAATCCACATACCTATAGCTGTCTGATATTTGACAAAGATGTCAAAAATATATTTTGGAGAGGGCTGGGGCTGAAGCTCAGCGGTAGAGCGCTTGCCTAGCATGCGTGAGGTACTGGGTTCGATCCTCAGCACCATGTATAAATAATAAATGAATAAAATAAAGATCCATGGACAACTAAAAAATATTTAAAATATACATATATATATTTTGGAGAAAAGACAGCCTTTTTAACAAACGGTGCTGGGAAAATTGGACAACTACATGTAGAAAAATCAAACTAGACTCCTTTCTCTCACCCTGTACAAAACTCAAATTGAAATGGATAAAAGAAGCTGGGCGTGGTGGCTCAAGCCTGTAATCCCAGCACTTAGGGAGGCTGAGACAGGAGAATCACAAGTTCAAAGCCAGTCTCAGCAATGGCGAGGCACTAAGCAACTCAGTGAGACCCTGTCTCTACATAAAACACAAAATAGGGCTGGGGATGTGGCTCAGTGGTTGAGTACCCCTGCATTCAATACCCAGTACCAAAAAAAAAAAAGAAATGGATAAAAGACTTAGAAATCAGACCAGAAACTTTCCAACTGCTAAAAGAAAACTAGGTTCAACACTCCATCGTATAGGTCCTGGCACTGACTTCCTTCACAAGACTCCTCAAAGCATAAGAAATAAAACCAAGAATCCATAAGTGGGATGCTATCAAACTAAAATGATTCTGCACAGGCAATGATTAAGAGCATGAAGAGAGAGCCTACAGACTAGGAGAAAATCTTGGCCAGCTACTCCTCCAATAGGGAACTAATACCAAGAATATATAAAGAACTCAAAAAGCTTGGGGGGGGGGGGAATTAACCCAAATGGGCAAAAGAACTAAACACATTTCTCAAAAAAAGAAACACAAATTGCCAACAAACATTTGAAAAAATGTTCGACATCTCTAGCAATCAGGGAAATGCAAATGAAAACTATACTAAGATTTCATCTCACTCCAGTCAGAATGGCAACAATCAAGAATATGAACAACAATAAATGCTGGCAAGGCTGTCGGGAAAAAGGTACAATTGTAGATTGTTGGTGAGACTGCAGATTAGTACAACCACTCTAGAAAAAAGTATGGAGATTGTCTCCCAAACTAGGGATGGAACCACCACATGACCCAGCCATCTCACTCCTTGGTATTTTCCTAAAAAATCTAAAATCAGCATACTACAGTGATACAGCCACCTCAATGTTTATAGCAGCACAATTTAAATAATTAAGTTATGGAATCAAACCATATGCCTGTCAATAGATGAATGGATTAAGAAATTGTGATATATAGATATAGATATAGATAGATATAAATACATATATACACATGTATACATACAATGGGAGTTCTACTCAGTCATAAAAAACAATGCAATTATGGCATCTGCCAGTAAATGGATGGAATGAAGAATATCATGCTAAGTGAAATAAGCCAAACTCAAAACTCAAAGGTCAAATGTTTTCTCTCACATGTGGAAGCTAAGGAAACTAGGAGGGAAACATAGGATAACATGAAGAACCAATCAAATATAAATTAATAGAAGAGAGAACGAAAGTCTAGTAGAGTAGAGGAAGAAAAATGGGAGAGGGGGGGAGGACTGGAAGGAAAAAAGGGAGGGAAAAAGGAGGATTGTGAACTGAAATTGATTTCCATGCATGTGTGTTTGTCAGGATAAACCCACCTACTATGTATATAAAGCTCTAATTAAAAAAAAGTTAGATACAAGATATTTTAGCTCAAAATTAGTTCTAAGAATTAAGATTGTGGGCTGGGATTGTGGCTCAGTGGTAGAGCGCTTGCCTCGCATGCGTGAGGCACTGGGTTCGATCCTCAGCACCACATAAAAATAAATCAATAAAGATACTGTTGTCCACCTACAACTAAAAAATATTAAAAAAAAAAAAAGAATTAAGATTGTTCTGAGGCTGAAGGTCAGTAATAAAGCCTTTGCCTAGTATGTACAAGGTCCTGGGTTCTATCCCCAGCACTGCTAATATAAACAAAGTTAAGATGATATTTTTTGCAAATGTCTAACTTAGCAGTAAAACCACTACAAACCTTTTTTTTTTTTTAATTAGGGAGGCTAGAATACTTCAAAATACAATGTTTAATGACAAAAGAAGAATTTCAATTCCTAAATTATATAACTTATAACAAAAATACTTTGATTTAAATATTTTTTAAAAATTTACCTTTTGTTCCTGCAAAAACTGGTCTGCTAACTTTTTAATATTTTCTTCATGCTGTGCTCTCAATTCCTTGATTTGCTGTCCACACTGAAAACTAAATTACAAACGCATTCTTTTAGATCATATAATGTTGGGTTGAATTCGCAAAGTTGTCTAGAAGTTGATACACACATTTAGAAAGATTAAACAGTCAGCAGAGAAGAGTGAACCGAAAATAACAAAGAACAGATAAATAACTTACAGTCAAAATTTTTAAAATATTTGAACTGTTAATAAGAAATATGAAATAACAATGAAGTGAACTGAAAAAATAGACATTAAAAAGAAGAAAACTCCCAGAAGCTCAGGAAGCTAAGGCAGAAGGATAGAGAGTTCAAAGCCATCCTCAGCAACTTAGCAAGGCCCTAAGCATCTCAGTGAGCCCCTGTCTCTAAATAAAATATAAAAAGGGGCTGGGGATGTGATGTGGCTCAGTGATTAAGTTCCCCTGGGTTCAGTCCCCTGTACCAAAATAATTGTCAAAGTCAACTTAAATCACAGAAGAGAAAAATATTATAGAAAACTGTGAAATAGATAAGAAAGACTAGAATTATTAAAGTAGATTAAAAAATGGCAACTATTGTTTTGTCCAATAGTACTTTGAACACAACACTAAAATTTTAAACCCTAGAATAAGGGGAATGGAAGAAACCAATAAAAAAGATAAGAGTATATCATTAAGGAAATATGAAAGAAAGCAAAACATAAAGATGGTAACTTTCTGCCAAACAGTCAAGGAATACAAATATATCATTCATGCATAAATATATAGTTAATAAATACACAGAAAATATATTAACTTTCACAATTATAAAATGCAAATTAAACTTTCTATATGCATATGTGGTGTAGTACCTTATTCCTACGTTAGAGTAAATATCAATATTACAAATTAGAAAATTAGAAAAATCTTTTTTTTTTTTTTTTTTTTGCAGTACTAGGGATAGAATTGAGGGGTATTTCACCTCTTAGTTACATTCCCAGCCGTTTTTATGTATTTGAGACAGGATCCAAGTTGCCCAGGCAGGCCTCAAACATGCAATACTCCTGCCTCAGCCTCCTGGGTTGCATGAATTACAGAAGTGTGCCACCATGCCTGGCTAGTACAATCATTTTAGAAAGTAATCTTTCATCTACACTGGAAGAGCAACAAAATTGGTACAACATTCTTTCCCAGGAATTCTGCCTTTCATAAGACACACTAGTAAATTAAGAGGGGAAACCTTTTTTCTATAAAAATTTTTAAAGCTGTGATAATCTTAATAGTGAGAAAAGGGAAATTTCTACAGTGATCCCACAACTGGGAAAAATGAAACAAGTCTTGGTACACTAATATGCTGGACAATAGATTACCCCTTAGTGTGTTAAGTCTTTTTTTCTTTTTTCCTTTTTTTTTTTAAATTATAGATGGACACAATATCTTTATTTTTATTTATTTATTTTTATGTGGTGCTGAGGATCGAACCTATTGCCTCATGTGTGCGAGGCAAGCGTTCTACCACTGACCTACAACTCTAGCCCTCTTTTTTCCTTTTTTTTTGAGACAGGTTCTCACTAAGTTGCCTAGGTGGGCCTCAAATTTGCAATCCTTCTGCCTCAACCTTCTGAGTAGCTGGGATTACAGGCACATACTACCATAGTCAACTAATAGGTTGAATCTTTAATCCTATAGTTATACAGAAAAGTGCTAAACACTATTAGGTTAAAATACATATATGTAAGTGCAGATGCATACTGATAACCTATAGCAGTAGGAAGTTAGAAATGGATAAGCTATTAAAATATGGCAAGTCCTTCTATTTTTTTTTTTTTTTTTTTTGGTACTAAGAATTGAACTCAGGGGTACTCGACCCCTGAGCCACATCCCCAGCCCTATTTTTGTGTTTTATGTAGAGACTGCGTCTCACTGAGTTGCTTAGTGCCTCGCTCTTGCTGAGGCTGACTTTGAACTCACAATTCTCCTGTCTCAGCTCCCAAAGTGCAGGGATTATAGGTGTGCGCAACTGCGCCTAGCTAAGTCCTTTTAATTTTTGCTATATATATCTAAAACATAACTTTTACCAAAAATTGATCAAAAATATCATAAAAATTTTTAAAGAATGATTGCTAGGGGCTGGGGTTGTGGCTCAGTGGTACAGCACTTGCCTAGCATGCATGAGGCACTGGGTTCAATCCTCAGCACCACATATAAATAATAAATGAATAAAATAAAGATCCATCAACAACTAAAAAAATTTAAAAAATGATTGCTAGGTAAGTGCCTAAGAGGTTCCCCATCCTCATCACCAAATGTAGAAGTGTGAGCAAGGAGAAGCAGCCAGCACTTCAAGGACTGAAGTGCAGAGCAGGAGAAGCAGCCAGCACTCTTGGTCCCTCAGCTATTCTTGGGCCATCTCCCAATGGCAGCTTCATTTTTAGGATGCCCCTTAAAAAGAATCATAGAATTTCATTCGGTCTTGGCCATATCCAATCTGATGAAACTCAAGAGATTTAAGATTTTATTTCTCATGATGAACACTATAACATAAACAAATTGAACATGTCCTATAAGAGATATTTTCATGATGTTTAGCATATTAAAAGAGCCATCAAAAGACAAAATGAAACAAATTTAAAAGAACTAAGAATATAAAAAAAGAAAAACAATCCAGAAAGGAAGAAATGAATTAAGTCTAAAGTTGAACAATATTTCAATTTCATAAATATCTGTTGCATGTATCATCTTACCTTTCATATTCTAACCTCTTCACAAGGTAAGTAGTATTCTTCCTATAGTCCTGAAGCTGGTCTTCTTGTCGAAGAAATTCCTGACGAAGTTCAGCAAGTTGTTCTATCCACACAAGGTAAGAACCAAAGGAATTAAGTTTACTGATTAAATGTTTCCTATTGAGAAACTATGAAATGTTTTAAAATTACATACACTTCTCAATTTCTTTATTCATATTCTCAGGAAATTAAATTACAGTGCATTTAATTATCTCTTATAACACACTCATGGTCAGTAAGATTTATTTTTAAGATAATATAGCTTCAACTCCTTTCACATCAACCTGAAATATTTATAAAATTATATACCTTTGCATATTATATAGATGAACACTATGCTATGGCAACAGTACCAAAAATACCACCCCTTCCTTTAAACCTATCTGCTTTAAAAGAAGTAGAAAAAAAATCATGGCTATGACCACCATGGATATAGAATTCAAGGCTTCTTTTTAATTTTAAATCACATCTGTCTACCATTTTAGATGCCAATCTCTTTAAATCTCATTTCTAATTCTATTACTTCACTTACTCAAAATTCCATTTTTAAAGTTCATAATTTCTGATCTAGGACTTAACGTTTCTATGTTGTTGTTTGTTTTATTTTGTTTTTTGGTACTGGGGATTGAGCCCAAGGTACTTTACTACTGAGCCACATCCTCAGTCCTTTTTCTTTTTTATTTTGAGACAAGATCTTGCTAGGTTGCTGAGGCTGGCCTGGAACTTGCAATCCTCCTGCCTTAGCCTCCCAAGTTGCTAGGATTATAGACTTGTGCCACCATATCAGCAGGGCTTAACATTCTTAGCTATAATGAATAATACGAGAATCCAAGCTGGATAGCAAATTAAAGTCTGAACAGGTATCTTTTGTAAACATTTAATTCATAATCACTGGCACACACATTTTCTAGATTTCATTCCTTCATCATCTGAGTCCAAAGAGGAAAAAAATCAGACAAAGAAGAGTAAATGTTGATTTCTTGGATAGATGATTTAAAAAATGATTTAACAACCTTAGCAGTTAAGCAAAATTAGTAATAAGTCCTAATTTTTATAAGTGGGAATAAAGGTCTATACCGTATAAAAAAACAGCTATTAATGTACCAATACCATGAACTCTATAACATCTGTTTTTCATGGAAGGCTTATAAATTAGTCTTATTACTCTAAAGGCTCTCTAAAAACACTCAAGGTGTGTGGGGAGGTGCATGCACGTGCGCACACATGCACACACACAAACATAGACTCCTCCCCAAGTACTGGAGACTGAACCCAGGACCTCACACATGCTTACCACATCCCCAACCCTTTAAATTTTTTTATTTTGAGACAGGGTCTCACCAAATTTCCCAGGTTAGCTTCAAACTTGCATCCTCTGCACCTAGCAGGGTGTGTATTTTTAAAAAGATGTAGGGGCTGCGGGTAACTAGATCAGGGGCAGAGCAAGTTGCTTAGCATTTGAAAGGTCCTAGTTTCAATCCTCAGCATAGTGGGGGCGGGGCGGGAGGGGGGGTAGGCAGATGTAAACATATAAATGCATGCATGTTAAAAAAAGAATAAAAATACATCAAAGTGATCAGTGATTATGTTTGGTGGCATTATACCTATGACAATAAAAAATAAATAAAACTTTAAGTCACACAAACATTTACTGGTATATACAAATGATATGAAAAATTAGTGACTTGTGCCAGGCTGGGGAGGTAGCTCAGTGGTATAGCACTTGCCTAGTGAAGCCCTGGGCTCAACCCCAAACACAGCAAAAGAAAAATATATATATATTTGCATAAAATGTTTATAGTTAATAATCTTTACATATTTAGGCCATGTTTTAAATTTCTCCTTTATTCTATTCTCCAATATGTAAACATAGTTGATCTATCCCAACCTCAGACAAATATGATTTAATCTGTGGCCACGTAACCATAAATAATATATTCATTTTGTTACCCTGTTCTCATCTCCTAAGATTTAGCAGGCTGGAAGTAGAAGAAACCCTGCCTGGCCCCAGCTATGAATATTAATTCTAGAGACAGTGAGATTCCTGCAGGAAGCAGTGACAAAAAGCCTGTAGCTAGCCAGTTCATTAAACCTGTGCTCAGGCTAGATGGGTTCTGTAACTTCAGGTTACTTCAATTTAAAAAGAAAAAAAAAAATCAGTAACTATTAAGAATAAACTAAAATTGGTGATCTTTAGGGTAAAGAATTCTCAGGAAAAAGGGAAGAAAAGATTATAAAACTTTCTCCTTATTTAGGCTTCCTTTTCCTAGTCTTTAAAATACCTGAAGTAGCTTCAGAATGAACCTGAGGCTCAGTATCATTTCAAGGGGTAGAATGGCTCCTCTGCCTCCCCATAAAACTTCCCACTACTGAAATTCCTTATCAGGAAACAAAATTTTCATTTATAATTGAAGAGAAAAAGCTTAAAATACAATTGACAAAGAAAACCCAAAACAGTATGAATGAGTTTTAGCCCATGTAAAACATCAGATTCTGTAAAACATCATATCCTTTCCTGTTTGGATACAGGAAAAGGATTATAAAGCAGGAATTTAGGGCTGGGGATGTGGCTCAGTAGTAGAGTGTTTGCCTAACATGTACTTGGCCATGGGTTCAATCCCTAGCACTACAAACAAAAGCAGGGATTCAATTGGTGTTTTAAGTAAGTCAAAACAAAGACTTGAAACAGAAAAAAATAAGTAGGCCAGAAAGTAAAGACAAAATTTTTCTTTACCATAATTTTACTCCCAACTAATTGGCACATGTTTTCTTTATATAACCCAACATACTATGTGTCTATTGTGGCTGCTCCTGGTCAAGATTCTCTGGGAAGACTGAATATAAGTAGGTCCACAGCTGACAGTGCAGGACATTCTATCTCTGAAAGTAACATCAGAGTATGTTATAGAAAAACATGGCTATACTTCCTTAACTTAACTTCTAAAAATGAGGGGTAGATATGAAAAGGTTTATTTAGGACTAGCTTATTGAACCCAGGCCCCTAGGATGCTAGACAAATATTCTATCACTGAGCTATATTCCCAGCCCTCTTAAGACTGGGAATTTTTAAAGCAAAAAAAAATTTACTTCTAGAAAATTTTGACTTCAAATCTTCTTTTCATAATTGGCACAAAAAGAAGGTGGAATACTGGGGCTGGGACTGTAGCTCAGCGGTAGAGCGCTTGCCTCGCATGCGTGAGGCCCTGGGTTCGATCCTCAGCACAACATACAAAGCAATAAAATAAAGACATTATGTCCATTTACAGCTAAAAAAATATTTAAAAAAAAAAAAAGAAGGTGGAATACTCAAAATGAATAAATGCGTTCTAATTCATGTAAACTAGTTAATGCATTATTTCAAGAATTTTAAAAAAATAATTCTCATTCCTTTCATTTCCAAGAATTATTTACACCATAAGTTTTTTTAAGGATCTCAGTATCTATTAATTTCAATATGTCAAGTATTAATTTTAAAAAAAGTCAAGTCTGGGGGCTGGGATTGTAGCTCAGCGGTAGAGCGCTTGCCTCGCATGCGTGAGGCCCTGGGTTCGATCCTCAGCACCACATACAAAGCAATAAAATAAAGACATTGTGTTCATCTACAAATAAAAAAAATCTTTAAAAAAAAAAAAGTCAAGTCTGGATTTTGTAATAAACTTGTCAAGAAGTTTGTTTCAATAGAAACCATTCAATATGTAAAAGTCACACTAATGAAATTCAATCTTACATATCCAAGTTTCATGTCAGGCATGGCAGCACATGTCTATAACCCAGCAACTAGAGAGACTGAGGCAAAAGAATTATAAATTTGAGGCCAGCCTGGCAACTTAGTGAGACCTTGTCTCAAAATACAAAATAAAAAGAGCCAGAGATGTAGCTCAATGGTAGAGTGCCTCTCGGTTCAATCCCCAAAACCACAAAATAAATAAGTTAAATTAAATTAAAAAGACAAATTTTTTTTTTAAAAAGGGCTGAGCATGTAATTCAGTGGAAAAGTGCTTGCCTAGCATGTGCAAGGCCCTGGGTTCAATCCCCATAGCCTAAAAAAAAAAGTCTAAGCTTCAGTAAGTGAACTAAAATCAAAAGTCATACAGGTACACATTCAAATCAGTCTTTTTCTCTGCTGAAGAGTATCACACAAAATTTCAAAATATTTTAAGATCTACCTCAACACATTCAGTACCATAAAGATTTTTACTCAGTATATAAGCTGTCATTTTCCTTAACATACATTAACAGAAGCCACAGGATTTCTTACTCAACTGACTTATTTTACTATTTAATAAGAAATGTACTTTATTTTATACTGGGGATTGAACCTAGGGGTGCTTAATCACTGAGCCACATCCCCAGCCCCCCTTTTTAAATTATTTTATTCAGAGACAAGGTCTTGCTGAATTGCTTAGGGCCTCCCTAAGTTGTTGCAGCTGTCTTTGAACTTGCGATCCTTCTGTCTCAATCTCCAGAGCCACTGGGATTACAGGCATGCACCACCATGCCCAGCCCAAGAAACCCAAAAAATATACTTTTTTAAAAAAATATTTTTTTAGTTGTTGATGGATCTTTCTTTTATTCATTTATTATTTATATGTGGTGCTGAGGATCGAACCCAGTGCCTCATGCATGGTAGGCAAGCGCTCTACCACTGAGCTACAGCCCCAGCCCCCCCAAAAATATACTTTGATGACAAGTGGACTCATTTGTAAAAAAAATTACAAACTGCAAGCAGCACTGACAGTGACACATCTTTTTTTTTTTAATTTTTTTTAGTCGTAGATGAATGCAATATCTTTATTTTATTTATTTATTTATTTGTATGTGGTGCTGAGGATCGAACCCAGTGACTCACGCATGCTAGGCAAGCGCTCTACCACTGAGCCACAGCCCCAGCCCCAGTGACACATCTTCTGTCATACTGATGTACTCTTGCAAGTCAAAAAGAGAACAAAGACACGCAACAAAAACAAATGTAACAAGAACAAAGTCAAAGTTATTCTAAATCATAAATAGCAAAAAATGAACAATTTTTATTTTAGGGTTACAGCACACAAATAACACTTTCTAATGGTTTTGCTAGATGAAAAGGAAAACTTTACTACATTACAAAGACAGCTCACATTAGCTACTTTAAGGATGATAAAAGTAAATCATCTAATTCTATCTAAAAGAGGCTCAAAATGAATAAAAGAATAAAGGGATATTTACAAAATTAGAGAGCACATACTACCCACAAACATACACTTTGAGCCAATGTGTACAAGGTTTTAAAATACACAGTTCTATAAACCACCAAAGGATTGAGTTGGTCCTCTGACCCCAAACTCCAAAAGGCCAGCAGACGATATGAAGCAACAGAGGCAAAGTACAGTGCTTCTTCACCTTACAACTTTTCCTCATAAAAACTTAAGTTACTTCCTATTACTTCATATAAGAGAAAACATGTATGTGTGGGCACTGCTAAAATTAGTATTTTTATTTATTATATATTTATCTATCATCCAGGTTTCTTTCTGCTTCCAGAGTATCCAAAATACTAAGCTTGGGGGACTGGTCCAAAGCGTCCCTAAATCTGAATATTTTAGCACATTAGACACAACACAGAGAAAGCACTCCTCACCTTTTTGACAGAAATTTGATGGCCTTTGAAGCTATTACAGTTCAATTTTCTTTCAGGATTCTTTTAATAACATTTTATTGCATGAACCCTACCTACACACAAGATTAAGACGCAGATCTCAAATTTTAACTTCCATTTACAACATAAAAAGTAATATTAAATAATTTTTTATTATATCTTAAGATAAAGGGACAAATATTTTGTCATCAGAAGAGCTTTATTCAGAAAATTCTCAGGGCTGGGATTGTGGCTCAGCGGTAGAGCGCTTGCCTCGCATGCGTGAGGCCCTGGGTTCGATCCTCAGCACCACATACAAAGCAATAAAATAAAGACATTGTGTCCATCTACAACTAAAAAAATATTTAAAAAAAAAAAAAAAGAAAATTCTCTCATTACCTACTATTTCTTAATTATTGAATACTTTTGATAATCTCTATCTTTAATATATAACTAAGTTTCTTACCCTTTAAATGATGTATGTCTGCCATCTGATATGATATGTTGTTCTGTAGTTT
Organism: Geosciurus inauris; assembly: GCA_004024805.1. NCBI lineage: Eukaryota > Metazoa > Chordata > Mammalia > Rodentia > Sciuridae > Geosciurus > Geosciurus inauris. The sequence continues at coordinate 12,650 of PVHX01014998.1, read as the reverse complement.
AACCTGAAAAAAATTAAGTTTTCATTTTACTAAAGAATGCACAGTTTCCTTCATATGTATCTTTTTTTGTTCATCATATTCATTTTGAGCTTGATCATAAATGCAAACAAAACTCCATTATTTACACCCTACCTCTTTTCAAAAAGAAATTCTAATTTTATAATGCTTATTTTAAATTTGCACGAAAATATTCATTTTACTTGATATATAGTGTAACAACTTTCAAAAGTTCTAAAGTATGCCAGGCACAATGACACATAAGTATAATCCCAGCAACTTGGGAGGCTGAGGCAGGAGGATGGCAACTTTGAGGCTAGCCTCAGCAACTTAGCAAGGCCCTAAGCAGCTTAGGGAGACCCTGTCTCAAAAATTAAAATAAAAGCCAAAAAGGACTGGGGACATGGCTAAGTGGGAAAGCATCCCCTTTAGAACCAGGTAGAATCTATTCTTCAATCAAAGAGCTATAGTGACTTTCAAATTCAAAATGAAAGTTTATCCATAAACAAGTAACAGAGAAAGCAGAACTGTTCTAGTTGAAGGAAGAATCAGAGTCTAGGAATCCCATTTTCCTCCCCTAGAGTCCTAAAAGGTTTGAAAAATGAAGTTTAAAATAAAATGTTGATATGCAGTCATGAAGTCCTAGTACATGATACAATATTTGAAAACATAATATATGCAGAGTGAAAGAAGTCAGTCACAAAGGACAAATACTGCATGATTCTATCTATATGAATTGTACAGAATAGACAAATCCATGAAGATAGAATATAGGTTAATGGTTGCTAAGGCCTGGGGGTAGGAAGGAATGAGGAATGACTTTTTTTCCTTGCTTTTGCAGTGCTAGGAATCAAAGGCAGGCCTTGTGCATGATAAGGACATACTCTACCACTGAGCTTCTGAAATTACTAGAGGGATGCCATTCTTGAATAAGAAGCTATGAATGGCCGGTTCCAAGATGGCGACCTAGACAGACTCCTCCGTGCTAGCCTCTCCAGGACCAGAGCCTGAAGTAGTGGAAATACCATCTCCCAGCCAGCTTCGTGACATCATCGTACAGCTCATCATCCCCCACAGGAATTTCACTCATGCATGTACGCAGGGCCACCAGCCAGCAGCGATTGCCACAAGCAGCCTGACTTCAGCGGCGAGCAGTGGCACAGGGCCCCAGCCCAGGGCTCCAGCCCAGGATTCGCCCTGGGCGGGCAGGGCCTGCTTCTACTCGGAGTTCCTGGCTCCAGCGCCCACCCAACCACGCAGGGCTCCTAGCAGTTGCTCCTATGGACAAACGTCTCCCGCGCGGGACCCCCGGCTACTGTTCTTTGTAGATCTCCATTTACCAGGGCAGAATTTCCTGCACCAGGAAACACCGGACAGCATCTGGGGACAAACTTTTACTTCAACACAGCACACCGTGAAACAATGTCTCCACTGCATCCAAGACTACAAGCGCCCCAGAACTTCACCCTGTTGCTGAAGCAGATGGCTTCCTTGTGAGACCCTCACCTCACCTAGGACATTCTTCACCCAACGAGGAAATTCCAGTAAGCAGCGGACAACGCCACCTACTGGAGGTGAAGCGAAGCAAACCTGTGTATTTACATTAAGGCTTTTTAAATTTTTTTATTTTTATTTATTTTTTTATTCTTATTTTTTATTTTATCCTTTATCTTTCTCTCCTAATATTCCTTTTGTTTAATCTTTTTGTTTTCTCTGCTCATTTCTTCTTTCCTTTTTTTTTTTCCCTTTCCTCTTTTCTCTCTCGCTCTTTTCCTACCCTCTAATCCCCAACAGTTGTGAAACCAAGTATTTGTTATACAGTAGGATACGGTAGACTGGGATTTCTGAACAGTATACTAGAGTGGTATTATATAGTCCTGTAACTCCCACTTGTATATGTTTTATTTTTCTTACTATCATGTCTCCTCACTAGCTGTACTCTCTTTTCTTTCTCGTTACTGGTCTTCCCCAACACTCTTTCACTCTTTCTACTAACAGCCAACTTCTCTTGGATTCCTTTTTCATGCTTTCTAAGATCTAATAACCATATCCTCACTTCCTACTACCCCAACATTCTTTCCTACACCCCACCCTCAAGTTTCTCTAGCCCACCAACAGAAATTATAGACCCTTGTGCAAACCTATTTACATATTAGATGTTAAAGGAACTCATAAGTGCTGTATATTGTGACTAAATTGTAAGTGTATATAGGAGCTATTAGGAGCTACTTGGTTTGAAACTATATAATTGTTGGTATTGAGAACAATCAATATTGGTCTCCCCTTTAAAGGAGAGGTATTGAAACCCTGTAGGGAAACTATAACCCTATAGGAGTAAAAACTAATACCTTGGATCAGCAGAGCTAGAAGGAAAGACACACAAACACCATGAAAAAACAAGGGAAGAAAGTGCTCAAACAAACCAAGATACTACATTATTAGAATCCATGGTCAGTACAGCAGAAGAAATGACAGAACAGGAGTTCAGGATGTACATAATTAAAATGTTCTGTGACTTAAAGAATGATATAAGAGAGCAAGCCCAGTCAGCAAAAGATCATTTGATAAAGCGATACATAGGCAAATACAGGAAGTAAAACATCAGTTCAATAAGGAGGTAGAGATTCTGAAAAGGAACCAAACAGAAATCCTTGAAATAAAAGAAACAATAAACCAAATTAAAAACTCAATAGAAAGCATCACCAACAGATTAGACCACTTGGAAGACAGAACCTCAGATACTGAAGACAAAATATTTAACCTTGAGAACAGAGTTGACCACACAGTGAAGAAACCATGAATAGAACATCCAAGAACTATGGGATAACATTAAAAGACCAAACTAAAGAATTATCGGGATAGAGGAAGGCATAGAATTCCAAACCAAAGGAATAAGCAACCTATTCAATGAAATAATATCAGAAAACTTTCCAAATATGAAGAATGAATTGGATAATCAAATACAAGAGGCTTACAGGACACCAAATGTACAAAATCACAACAGATCTACACCAAGGCACATCATAATGAAAATGCCTAACATTCAGAATAAGGAGAGAATCTTAAAAGCCATGAGAGAAAGGAATCAGATTATATATAGGGGAAAGCCAATTAGGATCACTGCAGACTTCTCAACTCAGACCCTGAAAGCAAGAAGGTCATGGAACAGCATATACCAAGTGCTAAAAGACAGCGGATGCCAACCGAGAATCTTATATCCAGCAAAATTAAGTTTTAGGTTTGATGATGAAATAAAAACCTTCCAAGATAAACAAAAATTAAAAGAATTCACAGCAAGAAAGCCAGCACTACAGAACATTCTTGGTAAAATATTACATGAGGAAGAAATGAAAAACACCAATGAAGACCAGCAGAGGGGGAGGAGCTACACTAAAGGCCAATCAAAGGAGAAACCCAGTCAAGTTAAAAACTAAGAATAAACCAAAATGACTGGGAATACAAACCATGTCTCCATAATAACACTGAATGTCAATGGCCTAAACTCAGCAATTAAAAGACACAGACTGGCAGATTGGATTTTAAAAAAAGACCCAACAATATGCTGCCTCCAAGAGACTCATCTCATAGAAAGAGATACTCACAGATTGAAGGTGAAAGGATGGAAAAAAATTTATCACTCACGTGGACTATGTAAACAAGCAGGAATTTCCATCCTCATTTCAGATAAAGTGGACTTTAAGCCAAAGTTAGTGAAAAGGGATAAAGAAGGTCATTTCATACTGCTTGAGGGAATCATACATCAACAAGACATAACAATCTTAAATATCTATGCCCCAAACAATGGGGCAGCCATATTTGTCAAACAAACCCTTCTCAAATTCAAGAATCAAATGGACCCCAACACAACAGTACTGGGTGACTTTAACACATCTCTCTCACCACTGGATAGATCTTCCAAACAAAAACTAAACAAAGAATTTATAAGACTTAAGAGAACAATCAATAGTCTAGACTTAACGGATATATATAGAATATTCCACCCTTCAACAAGCAAATACACTTTTTTCTCAGCAGCACATGGATCCTTCTCCAAAATAGATCATATGCTATGCCACAAAGCAAGTCTTAGTAAATACAAAAAACTAGAGATACTACCCTGCATTCTGTCTGACCATAATGGAATGAAACTAAAAATGAATAACAGTTTAAAAAAAAGAAGCCACTGCAACACCTGGAGACTCAATAATTTGCTATTGAACAATACATGGGTTACAGAAGACATCAGGGAAGAGATAAAAAAATTCTTGGAGGTAAATGAGAGCTCTGATACAACATACCAAAATCTCTGGGACACTAGGAAGGCAGTGCTAAGAGGAAAGTTCATTGCATTAAGTTCATATATTCAAAGATGTGAAAGTCAACAAATCAATGATTTGACGCTACAACTCAAAGCCCTAGAAAAAGAAGAACAAAGTAACACCAAAAGAAGTAGAATACAGGAAATAATTAGAATCAGGGCTGAAATCAATGAAATTGAAACACAAGAAATAATTCAAAAATTGATAAAACAAAAAGCTGGTTCTTTGAAAAACTAAACAAAATTGACAAACCATTAGCCACCCTAACAAAAAGGAGAGTGAAAACCCAAGTTACTAAACTTTGTGATGAAAAAGGAAATATCACAACAAACCCTGCTGAAATACAGAGGATAATCAGAAACTATTTTGAAAACTTATATTCCAGTAAAATAGAAAACCCTGAAGACACCGACAAATTCCTAGAGACATATGACCTACCCAAACTGAACCAGTAGGACATTCATGACTTAAATAGATCAATTACAAGCAAGGAAATAGAAGATGCCATCAAGAGCCTTCCAACCAAGAAAAGCCCTGGACCAGATGGATTCTCAGCCGAGTTCTATAAGACCTACAAAGAAGAACTAACTCCAATACTCCTCAAATTATTCCACGAAATAGAAAGGGAAGGAACCCTTACAAACTCATTCTATGAGGCTAGTATCACCTTGATTCCAAAACCAGACAGAGACACGTCAAAAAAGGAAAATTTCAGACCAATATCCCTGATGAATACAGATGTAAAAATTCTCAATAAAATGTTGGCAAATCACATACAAAAGCATATTAAAAAACTAGTGCACCATGATCAAGTGGGGTTCATTCCAGGGATGCAAGGTTGGTTCAACATACGGAAATCAATAAACATAATCCATCACATCAATAGACTTAAAGATAAGAATCACATGATTCTATCAATTGATGCAGAGAAAGCATTTGACAAAATACAGCACCCTTTCATGTTCAAAACACTAGAGAAACTAGGGATAGTAGGAACATACCTCAATATTGTTAGAGCAATTTATGCTAAGCCTAAGGCCAACATCATCCCAAATGGAGAAAAATTGGAAGCATTCCCTCTAAAAACAGGAACAAGACAGGGATGCCCTCTCTCACCACTCTTATTCAATATAGTCCTTGAAACTCTAGCCAGAGCAATTATACAGACAAAAGAAATTAAAGGGATATGAATAGGAAAAGAAAAATTCAAACTATCATTATTTGCAGACGACATGATTCTATACTTAGAGGATCCAAAAAATTCCACCAGAAAACTTCTAGAACTGATAAATGAATTCAGCAAGGTTGCAGGATATAAATCAATATCCATAAATAAAATGCATTTCTAGACATTAGCAACGAAAGTCCTCTGCAAGAGAAATTAGGATAACTACTCCATTCACAATAGCCTCCAAAAAAATAAAATACTTGGGAATCAATCTAACAAGAGTGGTGAAAGACCTCTACAACAAAAATTAGAAGACACTAAGGAAAGAAATTGAAGAAGATCTATACAGATCTTCCCAAAGCACTATACAGATTCAATGCAATCCCAATTAAAATCCCAAAGTCCTTTCTTATAGAAATAGAAAAGGCAATCATGAAACTCATTTGGAAAAATAAGAGACCCAAAATAGCCAAAGCTATCCTGAGCAAGAAGAGTGAAGCAGGAGGCATCACAATACCAGACCTTAAACTTTACTACAAAGCTATAGTAACAAAACGGCATGGTACTAGCACCAAAAATAGACATGTAGACCAATGGTACAGAATAGAAGACACAGAGAGTAATGCACATAAATACAGCTATCTCATACTAGACAAAGGTGCCAAAAACATACACTGGAGAAAAGATAGCCTTTTCAACAGATGGTGCTGGGAAAACTGGAAATCCATATGCAGTAAAATGAAACTAAACTCCTATCTCTCACCATGCACAAAACTGAACTCGAAGTGGATCAAAGACCTAGGAATTAGACCAGAGACACTGCATCTAATTGAGGAGAAAGTAGGTCCAAATCTTCATCACATTGGATTAGGCCCCAAATTCCTTAACAAGACTCCTATAGCACAAAAAGTAAAAGCAAGAATCAATAAATGGGATGGACTTAAACTAAAAAGCTTCTTCTCAGCAAAAGAAAGTGTCAACGAGGTGAACAGAGAGCCTACATTCTGGGAGCAAATTTTTGCCACACGTACATCAGATAGAGCACTGATCTCCAGGATATATAAAGAACTCAAAAAACTTAACACCAAAAAAAACAAACAACCCAATCAATAGATGGGCTAAGGAGCTGAATAGAAACCTCTCAGAAGAAGATATACAATCAATAAACAAATATATGAAGAAATGTTCAACATCTCTAGCCATTAGAGAAATGCATATCAAAACTACTCTCAGATTTCATCTCACCCCAGTCAGAATGGCAGCTATCCAAAATACCAGCAACAATAAATGCTGACGAGGATGTGGTGAAAAACATTGCTCAAACATTGCTGGTGGGACTGCAAACTGGTGCAACTAATCTGGAAAGCAGTATGGAGATTCCTTAAAAAACTTGGAATGGAACCACCATTTGATCCAGCTATTCCACTCCTTGGCCTATATCCTAAAGATTTAAAAACAGCATACTACAGTGACACAGCCACTTCAACGTTTATAGCAGCGCAATTCACAATTGCAAAACTGTGGAAGCAACTCAGATGCCCTTCAATAGATGAATGGATAAAGAAACTGTGGTACATATACACAATGGAATATTCAGCAATAAAAGAGAATAAAATTGGGCTGGGAATGTAGCTCAGCGGTAGAGCACTTGCCTCGCATGCGTGAGGCCCTGGGTTCGATCCTCAGCACCACATACAAAGCAGTAAAATAAAGACATTGTGTCCATCTACAACTAAACAAAAAAAAAATTTAAAAAAAAAAAAAAAAGAATAAAATTATGGCATTTGCAGGTAAATGGATGGAATTGGAGAACATTATGCTAAGTGAAATAAGCCAATCCCAAAAAACCAAATGCCAAATGTTCTCTCTGATTAGTGGATGTTGATACATAAGGGGGGGGGTGGGAATGGGGAACATAGGAGAAATGGAGGAACTCTGGATGGGGCAGGGTGGAGGAGGAGGGAGGGAAAAGGGAAGGGGTGTAGTAAAGATGGTTGAATGAAATGGTCATCACTACCCTAGGTGCATGTATGAAGACAAATGGTGTGACTCTATCTGGTTTACAACCAGAGGAATGGAAACACTGAGTTCTATATATTTACTATGACTTGAAATGCATTTAAATAAATTAATTAAAAAAAAAAAAGAAGCTATGAATGCAGCACATTGGACGGGAGGAGTGGGGGGGGAGAAAGGAGGGAGAGGAATAGAGAAGACGGTAGAATGAATTGGACATAACTTTCCTATGTTCATATATGAATACATGACCAGTGTAACTCCACATCATGTACAACCTACCATAAGAATAGGAAGTTATACTTTATGTATGTATGGTATGTCAAAATACATTTTACTATCATGTATAATTAAAAAGAACAAAAATTATTTTTAAAAAAGTCATGAATGGCCTTAGTTTCCTTGGACTATCTCCTTATATACTTAAATAAAAATTTTAAATGGAGGAAAAAGTCAATCTATAGATTACAAAAATAGTAGAGGATTATATGGGTCATAGTGCTTTATTCCTATCATTTCAATTTTTTCTTCAAAAGTCCTTATTAAGAATGGAGATGCTGGGCTAGGGTTATGGTGCAGTGGTAGCGTGCTTGCCTAGCATGCGTGAGGCACTGGGTTCAATCCTCAGCACCACATAAAAATAAAATAAAGATATTCTGTCCACCTCCAACTAAAAAATAAATGTTTAAAAAAAAAAAAAAAGAATGGAGATGCTGATCCAAATGGGTCATATATAAAGTTCTCACATTTTAAAAACTGCTCTGGAACAATGTATTTTGCATGATATTTGCATGGTTTTATTTCTTAAGCTTTAGGGGTCTTGTTAAGAGAGTTGGTGTCTGTACCAATATGCTGGAGCACTGATCCTATCTGAGTTTCTGGGTCTAATTCCCTTTTTTGTTGTTGTTGTTGTTGTTGTTTGTTTTTCTTTCAGTACTGGGGATAAAACCCAGGGCTCTCATATGCTAGCCAAGCACTCTACCACTGAACCACACACCCAGCCCTCTAGTCTAATTCCTAAGTCTTTGATCTTCCATGCAGGGTAACAGAGCAATCCAGCTTCCCAGCACCATTTGTTTAAAAGGGTATCTCCAACATATATTTTTAGCACCTTTGTCAAGTATCAGATGATTTTAGATATGTGGGTTGGTCTCTTGTGTCTTCTATTCCATTGGTCTTCATGTCTATTTTGATGCCAATTCCATCCTGTTTTTGTAATTATACTCTGTAGTATAATTTGAGATCAGGTATTGTGATGCCCCCTGCATCACTCTCCTTGCTCAGGATTATTTAGCAATTCTGGGTCTCTCATTCTTCCAAATGAATTTTAAGACTGTTTTTTCTAATTCTGGGAAGAATATCATTGGTATTTTGATGGGAATTGCATTAAATCTATATATTGCTTTTGGCAGTATGGTCATTTTGACATTAATTCTGCCTATCCAAGAACATGGGAAGTCTTTCCGTCTTCTAAGGTCTTTTTTTTTTTTTGGTGCTGGGGATTGAACTCAGGGGCACTAGACCACTGAGCCACATCCCCAGCCCTATTTTGTTTTATGTAAAGACAGGGTCTCACTGAGTTGCTGAGGCTGGCTTTGAACTCGCAATTCTCCTGTCTCAGCCTCCTTAAGTGCTAGGATTACAGGCTTGCGCCACTGTGCCCGGCTCATCTTCTAAGTTCTTTTTCTATTTCTTTCTTCGTCTTCCTGATTTCTTTCTCAGCAGAATCACTGTGGGAGTATAAGAAAGCTATTGATTTATGAATATTGATCTTGTATCCTGCTACTTTGTTCAGTTGATTTATCAGCTGTAAAAGTCTTCTAGCGGAATGTGTTGGGTCTTCTAGATACAGGATCGCATCATCAGCATGCAGATAATTTAACTTTACTTCTCCTTTTCCTTTTTGTATTCCTTTAATTTCCTTCTCCTGCCTGATTGCTCTGGCTAGTTTCAAGCACTATATTGAAAAGAAATGGTGAGAATGGGCTTCCTTGTATTGTTCCTGATTTTAAAGTAAATGCTTTCAGTTGTTCTCTGTTCAGTATGATATTGGCTTTGGGTTTATCATATGTAGACTTTATAATATTAAGGTAAATGTTTGCTGAGAAACTCCTTAGATTTTCCCGTCCCCTGCTCTTTATTACATGTTCTCCCCTAAGTTAAACTTCACTTATTTGCAAAATTTTAGTTGTCTTTCAAGTTTTCTTTTGAACTCCCTCATTTGTTTCCCCTTATCAACTTCATTGCCTTGGATTGTTTCACCTCTCCCTTTCTATGATACTTGTTTTTCTGAGATTTGGAGTACATCTACAATAGGCCAATTATCCTTGCTCTACTTGCTCTTTAGCCTTTTCCATGTTAATGGATTAAAAAGCATTTACTATCCATCCTGACACTTCTCTTCTGAAGTTTAAGGGTTTTCTTTTTCTTTTTCTTTGACAGTAAGTTCCTTTTTTAAATTTTTTTTTAGTTGTTGATGAATTTTTATTTTATTCATTTATTATTTATATGTGGTGCTGAGGATCAAACCCAGTGCCCCACGCATGCTAGGCAAGCGCTCTACCACTGAGCCACAGACCCAGCCCCGAGAGTAAGTTCTTTATCTCTTTTTTCCAGCAAGAATTGTCTTCTCCAGATACTATATCACTTCTTGTTCATCCTCAGCTCCATCCATTTTCCTCTAATCTTTCATTCTCCAATACCTAAAATTTTTATATTTTTACCAGCTTTTTCTGAAGTTCTTTTAATGCCTTTTCCATCTCATGTGGCAGCTGTTACCAACTCACATGGTTGTTCTTTTATCAGCTCGCGACTTTGAGATGGCTCAGCTTTGTCTGCCTGACTTTCATCATGGCCTATTTTGGGGTATGGCCTGTTTTGGAGCAATCAGCACAACAATGACCATTTATTCCAAAAGTTGTGTATACTCGGCTTCTTACAAGATGTCATTTGTCTCCTTTCTCTCCATACTACAAACATTTTTATTGACTGTCTCATGCTCAGATGATTCTAGAGACAATTCTATCTTCTTTAACATAACCACCAAACTGACACTCAGAAATCACCTGGGGAGCTTTAAAATATATATATATCCTCCTCCCTCACCCTCCAATGTGATTCAGTAGTCTAGGGATGGCACAGGAATACTTTCATTTTTTAAATGCATATTTTTATTTGTTCTTTTTAGATATACATAATAGTAGAGTATATTTTGACATATTATACATACATAGAGTATAACTTATTCTCATTAAGATCACATTCTTGTGGTTGTACACAATGTGGAGTTTCACTGGTCATGTATTCATATATAAACATAGGAAAGTTATGTCCAATTCATTCCACTGTTCTATCCCCATCCCCCATCCCTTTCCTTCATTCCCCTTTTTCTAATCCAATGAACTGCTATTCTTTCCACCCCTACCTCTATTGTGTGTTAGCATCACATATCAAAGAGAACATTCAGCCTTGGGTTTTGGGGGACTGGCTTATTTCACTTAGCATGATAGTCTCCAGTTCCATCCATTTACCAGCAAATGCCATAATTTCATTCTTATTTATGGATGGGTAATAATATTCCATTGTGTATATATATCCCATTTTCTTCATCCATTCTTCTATTGAAGGGTACCTAGGTTGGTTCCATAGTTTTGCTATTGTGAACTGAGCTGCAATAAACATTGATGCTGCATAGCAATCTTGTTTTTAAAACTACAAGTGATTCTGATAAGTAGGCAGGTGTAGCAATTACTTATTTATAGTATATCTTTGGCTAAAACCTACAACAGTCTATTTTGGCTCATGATTTAAGAGGTTTCAGTCCATGGTTGCTTGGCCCCCTTGCCTTTGAGCCTGTGGTAAGGCATGCAACACGGAAGGGAATACGTGGCCTGTTTATTTCATGATGACTGGGAAGAAGAGAGACAAGGAAGGGCAGAGGGTCCCAAAACTCCATTCAAGGACATGCTCTCAATGACCTAACTTCCCTCCAATAGGCTCTACCTTCTAAGATTCTACTGCCTCCCATGGGCTGGGGACCAAGCCTTCAACACATAAGTCTTTGGGAAACATTCAAGATCCAAACTATAGCATAACCAATGAATACTAAGTGCTTCTCTGTGCCAGATCCTGTGCTAAGTGTTTTGTAAGTCTTACTAACCCCATTGCATCCTTAAAACCACCCTGCAAGGTAGGCACAGTGATTTCTCCACTTCACAGATGAAGAAATTGTGCCTTAGGGTTGTTCAAGGGATTACTTCTGATGTAAACCAAATTTTATAACACTGACCAGCACATACTAAGTGCTCAATAAATGTTAACTACTTTTATTGTTATGTAAAAAGGGTAGAATTGTCTTCCTTATTGTTTCCAATACTTAGCATGGCAGTATCTAAAATTTAGCTTTTTTTGGTAAAGTACATAGGGAATCTCACAGAATTTCCTAATGTATTACTTTATTTCTATTACTTTTTAAAAATTGAGGTATATCTGACAACAATCATATATATTTAAGGTACATAACTTAATGTACATTATTAAATATTTTATAGTAATATATTAATTATTAATATATATAAGGTACACAATTTGATCTATACATCACTGTGAAATAATCATCTCAGAGGGTTACTACTTTGTGTATGCATGCATGTGTGTAACTAAGAACATGTAAGATCTATAGCGGAGCAGAAGAAGCAGCTCAGAGACTCGCGTCTGGCTACCAGCTCCCCGCTGCCCTGCGCACGGCGGGCTGGCATCAGGCCCGGGGAAAGCGGAGCAGGTCTACGGGGCCCAGTGTCGCGGCGGCACACCTGGAGGCGAGAATCCGGAGGAGGAGAAGGCAAGGATAGGCCCAGAAAAACAACCAGAAAAAAATCTCATCATGGCAAATATCCACCAGGAAAACGAAGAAATGGAGCAGCCCATGCAGAATGCAGAGGAAGACCGCCCTTTGGGAGGAGGTGAAGGCCACCAGCCTGCAGGAAATAATAGACGGGGACAGGCCCGCCGACTTGCCCCTAATTTTCGATGGGCCATACCCAATAGGCAGATCAATGATGGGATGGGTGGAGATGGAGATGATATGGAAATGTTCATGGAGGAGATGAGAGAAATCAGGAGAAAACTTAGGGAGCTGCAGCTGAGGAATT